>JZKD02S1781289.1:75630-90185 GCA_000966675.3 Picea glauca | reverse complement strand
TCCTACCACACCACCCCCACCCCCAACTGGAGGCAATACCACCACCACTAGGTGCAGATGAAGGAAGAACGAGCCCATAGCTCTACTCCCTCCCCAAGCTCAACCTCCTTGCGCACTATGCGAAAGAGAAGTACACCCCACTAACAGATGTCCTACTCTTCTTGAGTTGCGCAATCTTATCCAGTTTCCTAAAGCAACCCCATTGCTTACCACTCCACCTAGTACTTCAGCTGCTACTACGGAGTCCTCAACCACAAGCAAAAAAGGGTTACAAACCAATTTCACTTGTGCCGTATGCTCAGATTATGACCATTACACTCATCATTTCCCATATCTACCTCAATTCCACCAAACATTAGCTGCAGTACACCACACATCTCTTCCTGAGCCCCCTCAGACTCTCCCTACTGCTGCTCACATTACTGACATTCATTATATTTCGTCGTCAGTCTCCGCACGAACGAGATACCATCCAGTGACATTTGGTTTATGTCAAGCTACTGAGAATACATAAGTGCATATCGAGCATGACTAATTTTGATGTCATAATCTCTGTGCAGATAGAAGTCGCCTCGCCATGATGAAAAAGGGATGAAACCACCTCGCCATGATGAAAAACGAGATGAATTGAACACAATGGTGACATTTGTAAAGTTTCATAAAAATCAAATATGATATTCAAAATAATTTTCATAATCTTAATCTAAACTTTCTAGGTTTTAACTCTTCTCCTCAACCCGTTGAAAACCTAGAACATGTCTCCCATATTCTAATCTTCTTCGTATTAATCTTCTCGAGTAAATTGATTCCTCCTCTGCTGAAATGGCCATGGGTGCCAATAGTGGGGCAGACTCCTACAAAGAATCCATAGATTGTCGTCTTTTGTGCGAGAGTAGATTATATTTGGCAGACTCCTACAAAGAATCCATTTTAAAATTTCCAATTGCAGCAGTGTTGTGTATTTTCTTTTGAATTAGACTCAGGGCTCTATCAATCTCCCTTTCAAAATATAATTTAAAACACAACATTTATTTACATTTTGTTTTTGAAGATTAATTAAAAAAAAAAGTTTAAATGAAACAATCTCTTGGTTACTTAAAATAAACGAAGAAAAATATATATAATCAAGTTGCAATAAAGACATTTTACAATATTGAATCCATTTTTATACAATGATTTGGAAAAATTTATACCCAAATTTTAAATGTTAACAAAAATAAAATAAAATCTTAAAACCTTAAACTTTTGTGTAACAATATATAAATCTAAGATAAAAACAAACAAAACTTTCATATATTTTAAAAACAATTTTACTTTTATTCACTAATAATAAAACAAAATTACAAATACTCCAACTTAAAACAAAATTACAAATGCTCCCCCTTAAAAAATCATATGCAAAATTGCAAATGCATATGAACCCGTAAAATTTTCAGTAGGTATCATAAAAATCTAAAAGCAATTTCTAATTTGGCCAGAGTTTCTTTCAAAGATATACTTTGCAGTTGTTTCTTCTCGCTCTCTGCGTTTTTCTCTCCCATTATGTAAACAAAATAAAAACTGCTATGCTCAACATAGTGGCTAAAGAAATGATTAAAATTTTCTTCCGAACCAAGATTATAACATCGTAAACCCTTCTCTGGTATTCACAATAAAAAAAACTGTTGATGAGATAGGTTAGTAGTGTGTTGTACGTGCCATGACATGAAAATGCAAACCTGCAAGCACAGAAGAGAAAATATATTAAATGCAAATGTGTGATCTCTGAAGGAAGTAACTGCGCAAAGCTGCTCAAAAGAAAACATAACCGAAGGAAGTAACTGCGGAAAGTTGCTCAGAAGAAAACATAACCGAAAATAATTTAAACAAATAAAACAAACAATAGTTGAAAATACATTGTACTGCATATGCAGATATAGTCTGACCTCAATAATTAAGCTTGAAAAAAACTCTCAGCAGCTTCTGGGCATCTTGAGTACAGAGAAATTGTCGTTCCCTCCATCCATACAAATCTTCATCTCTAGGCATTCTCGAAGGTCATCGCGATTGATGTATTGTTGCTTGGATTCCATGGGTGAGATCAAATATTTAGCAGCATGTGAGGGATTGTGTATCCACACGTATGTCTCACAACACCCATCGTAGAAGAAGCCGCTCTCCCCCTTGGTAGAATAGCTTCTATATATCTTGCTGGGCCTTACCGTCTTGCTGTAACCGGGTTTCAGTTTGTAGGTTTGTATGTCTTCATGAGAATCAATCCTACCCTTATATGTATATGAACAGGCCAGTCCGTCAGGTTTTTCACCCTCGTTTTTCCCCATCACCGAGAACAACAGGAATAAACACATTCTTTCTCTCCCACTCTCCCTTCCTCCTCCAATGAAAGTGAACGTCTGAGAGAACCAGCATTTATTCCCATGATATTAGAGCAAAGAGGCGGGGTTCGAGAAGAAGAGAAACTTCTAATCGCTGGGGAAGATTCATGCACGACACTGCCTTTTCGGATATCGAGTAAAACCCTGAACTCCATAAAACCCCAGAGCTACTGAGAATACAGAAGTGCATACCGAGCATGACTAATTTTGATGTCATAATCTCTGTGTAGATAGAATTCGCCTCGCCATGATGAAAAACGGGACGAAACCGCCTCGCCATGATGAAAAACGGGATGAAAGCACTGAATCACCTGGAGAAACTACATCGGCTCTTCCTCCAGGAAAACCCTACAAGAAATCACTCGACATGTTTCAGAAAACCAATTACTTCACTTGCAAGTTCTCAAACGTCGCCTCATCTTCTCAAACTCTGCTCACCAACCCATATAGCAGGCACATGCGGGAAACCATCTACTCACCCAATAGCAGGCACACGCGGAGGGAAATTCAAATTTCAAATTTGAAGTTCAATGGAATGAGTCGCATCTCGAGACTCTGAGATCGTGGCAGCCGTAGGGAGGATGTGGAAAGGCGCTCAGGCTTCACAGGAATGTCTGTCGGCGCTTACAGAACTGATAGAGTGTTTAATGCTATGCAGGTCTGTTTGGAGGGATGGAGTCTCTGGTATGCGTAATGCGTATGGTTTGGTATGGATGTATCATGTAAGTCTTCAGCCATGCAGCAGCTTCCCAATCATTGGGTTGTTGCATGGTGGATAGCCTTCACCATGGAGTCTCTGGTATGCGTAATGCGTATGGTATCGTATGGATGTATCATGTAAGTCTTCATCCATGCAGCAGCTTCCCAATCATTGGGTTGTTGCATGGTGGATAGCCTTCGCCGAATGGACAGTGCCACTTTGCCCATTCATAATGGGAACTATGACTCGGACATGCAATCATTGAATTAGTTTTTAGGTCCCTCCATTGCACCCTGTCCAAAAGGGCGACCACTCTGCTACCAGGCGCCATTGGATTATTAATTTGTTTAGTGGAGCTGGTTCACCTCGTTTCTACAGTGACGTTGAGAGAAATTCGCTATCAAACAGCTGGAAAGCCATTTGATTTGATAGCGCTTCGTACTCCACAGTTGTGAAGCAACTTGGAAGGGTACTCCACAGTTGTGAAGCAACTCGGCAGGGCCCCAATTGGAAAGCAATTTGATTTGACAGCACTTCATACTCCACAGCGGTGAAGCAACTCGGTAAGGTACTCCACAGCTGTGAAGCAACTCGGCAGGGACCCTGCCGAGTTGCTTCACAGCTGTGGAGTATGAAGCGTTGCCGAGTTGCTTCACAGCCGTGGAGTACGAAGTGTTTTCAAATCAAATTGCCCTACCGAGTTGCTTCACATCTTTGAGAGAAATTCTCTCGACCCCGACCGAGTTGCTTCACAGTTGTGGAGTATGAAGCGTTGTCAAATCAAATTGCCCTACCAAGTTACTTCACAACTTTGAGAGAAATTCTCTCGGTCGGGCCCCCCTGTCGAGTTGCTTCACAGCTTTGAGAGAAATTTTCCCTGTCAGGGCCTTGTCGAGTTGCTTCACAGCTTTGAGAGAAATTCTCCATGCACGTCCCCTGCCGAGTTGCTTCACAGCTATGAGAGAAAATCGCCCTGTCGGGCCCCTGTCGAGTTGCTTCACAGTTGTAGTTGAGAGAAATTTGATTGGTCGGGCCCATGCTGAGTTGCTCCACAGCTATGCAGTACAAAGCATTGAGAGAAATTCGTTCAGTCGGTCCCCTTCCGAGTTGCTTTAAGCTTTACAGCTATGCAGTACTAAGCATTGAGAGAAATTCGCTCAGTCGGGCCCCTGCTTGAAAGCATTGAAATTTCAACGAGGGGTGTATTGTTTAGATGGAGTGAGTCATATAATTGAAATGAATCGATAAAAAACAAAGAAAGATAAACTAACAAATAGCAACCTAGTTTTGGACTTTTTATAATGAAAGATGAAATTGTTATTTTAATGAAAATATAGTCCATGATTTAGTATTGAAACAATAGATGCTATGTGAAATATGTGTAAGAAAAATCAAGTTGCATTGATTTCATCAATGATATAATGAAAAAAATAGGGTGCATTGTTTTTAGGATGATATCATACAAAAATATTCAGAGCATTGATTTAAGAAATGATATAGAGAAAATTGATCTATTGCATTGATTATTCAGTGAAATGACTTTAACGATAATACAGTGCAAACCGATTTCAAAATACATATTGTAATGTTGCAAAAGAGGTTCTCAATTATAAGTTGAAGTCCACCACTTTGTTTTCTTAGGTGTGATTCCTCCATTAGTATTCACACACTAAAACCATTATATTCATTGTATTTTTTGTTATAATGTTAAGATATATCGAATGCATTAAAACCAAAAGCATGCAATAGAATGTAGATAGAATTATGAAGAACATATGAAGTTGGAGAAAGAAACTATTAATATTGGAAAGCATAAGAAGTTGTGTATAATCTCATAGTGTTCTCTAGATTATAGATGATAGTTAGTAATTTTCAAACGATCAAATTCAACTATGTTGGAAACTTAATCCGTTAAGGTTACAAACAGAATCTGAAGAGTCAAGTTATTGTCGGCAGTGCAAGAGACCTTGGAATACAAATCCAAAGGTCAAAGCTATGTATTTATACATGTATCATATTGATTAATGAATGCACTACACGCTTATCTATTTTCATGTGTCCAACAGTGGTATTAGAGACACCTCAATTTGTAGGCCTGAATTGAGCTATGGTAGTCTTCCGTAGCTGAGTTGTGTAGAAAATGCATATGTCTGCCTGCTAGTCTACGTCATGCCCCTTTTCATGCAGGTCTGACCATCTATCTGTCTAAGCGTTTCCTCTCCCCTTGTTGTCGAAAATGTCCTTTTACATTCTTTGGTCAGTCTATCTGTGTTGTTCCAGTTTGTGTCTTGTTATTCCTTAAGCATTTTACTTGTAGAAACATCTCTTTGCACCCCTTTGTTTGCCAGTCTATGCCCATCTGCCTGCAATTTAGATTTATGCCTTAAGGTTGGATGTTTCTCTGGTTCGACATGTGCCTCGTATACGCTCATCCACTCTCTCCCATGTACAACTTGACCACACCTCCTGAAAACCATAGATTTGTCTAAAAACACCTTTTCTCTTCCATTTACATGACCCATTGTCATGCCTAGCGTAGCATGGTTTCCTTGGATTCTTAGCTACGGATTTGTTCTTGCATTTCCTTGTTTCTTCATCGCTAGATGAGATCTTCCATCTCCCATCTCTCAGAAATCATCGCGCTCGTGTTAGGTTTCCAATGCACACAAAGAGAGAAAAAATCATTTGAAGGGCTTCATAGGAATGGTGTGATATAATTATGGTCTCTGATAAATGTGATTTATTAGCATTCATAAAGACAGCCTGGAGGTTTTCAAGACTATTATAAATATTGGTGAATTTGTTCGACTTGCGGTGACGTGAATTTTATTGTTCAAAGATTTCAGAAAATTGGAATCCCCATTATCGGTCACCTTTATATTTAGTGACAGAGTTGACATGCTCTTGTCCATTGTAGCCTATGAATCTTCATGTATTTTGATCGCTTATAATAAGTGATGTTTTGTTTGTCTCTGACTATTCCAGTCGTATATATTTGGGAGCCTCCAAGTGCAATCACGAAGAAGAAGACAAGGAGCCTAGTCCCATGGTGACCTGATCATACTTGAAATGAAGCTTCTCTTGTTAAAATCACTCGTGTCTCTAGAAATGAAATCGCTCCAGAATTGATCCTGCAATTTTCTCATGACATTGTCCACCATGCTCCCATAGACAACTAAGGTCGACATCTGAGGAAGAAGCAGAAATAAATAATTTATCGTAACCCTTCTAATGCAATGGTTGTGGCACTTCAGGCTTGTATTCTTCAAATGGATTAGGGATTTTAGAGTTTGAACATGGGCTTCCAAATACTAAAGCTACCAGTGTACACGTGAGATATGACTACTGCTATCCTGGACTGAGAACATGTCTCCAAGCGACTATGACTAACCATAGACACGCGTGTATGTATTCACATCATGAAGTGGTCCTAAATTTCTTCCTCGAGTATGGTGTCATCGATATCGAATCCACTACAAAGGAGGTGTTTCTAGATGATTGCTCGATTGGTCTCAAGATCGAGTCTGCTACTTCTTTTGCTGCCATATATCTAGTGCTTTGGGATGCTTGATCACTTGCTTTGTTGTATCTTCTACATGACGTCTTTGGATAGGATTTTGTGAAACCTTTGGTCCATTTCAAACAGGAACCTTTGGGAAATGAAATGCCTTGGCGACTTGAACCCACAACCCACTGTCTTATTTTTCATGGCAACCTAATCTCTTTCGAAAATCTTCTTTGGAGGTAGTTCTTCGGTAGAAACTCTTGGTTTATGTGATTTCAGAGGAATCTTTGCATTGCATAACTTGACCTTAATCTCTAGTGGTTCAAATCCTCGTAGCCTCTTCTTCTTAGTAGGCTACTACTCATTGGATATTGTTGGAAGGGTAATCTATTTTTCACAAGAAAACAATAGTCGATTAAGTGGTGACCTTTCTTGACATCTTCAAATAAGAGTGATACCATCTCAACCATGAATTCAAGATTTCTTATTATCTTCTAGCCAGTACATCGTAGAATCAAACAGTTATCTAGAGTCATAATCAAGGTAACTTGCAATTAGTATTTTTGTAAGTTTACTTTTGTTTCTTCTATAAACAGGTGCATTCTCAATGGAATTCGACACCCTCCATTTGCAGTTTGCTTTTTTTAGTTTGATTGTTAAAGGGTGGAGTTGTTTTTAGTTTGATTATTAAAGGGTGGAGTTGAAAGAAACACTGTGAGGTCTAATTATGCCTTTAAAATGGCTTGAGTTGAGGAATTGTTAGATTTATTGAACCACTATGGGTGGATGACTTCTCGGTGATGGTCATCAATAGTAAAAAAGATATCTCAGTCATATCATAGAATTCATTATCGAGTATTGACGCATCTTGTAGTGAGAGGATTTTTGTCTTCTCACCTTGTACCTGATGGGGGGAACAACATCAACAATTGACAATCATGCTTTAGTTTCGAAGTCCCATAAGCGAGCGTGATTGGTTTATGGTTTTATTTAAATCATCAATTAGTAGAAGACTTACAACTTCTACTAGACTACGGTTTGTGGTTTTCCTTAAACCTTCATTTAGTATAAGACTTTCAAATTCTTCTAAAGAATTGTTTATGGTCATCCTTAAACCGACATTCGATATCACTTCCAATTAGCAAAAGACGTCAACTTCAGCTTCTAGCTAACTTAGGAAATGTTTTGGGAACCATTGAGCCTAGAGCCATGTTCCAGAGTTTGTGACCATCCTTAAACCACCAGATTGGTTTGTGGTCTTCCTTAAAACACCATCATCATTTACTAGAATACATCAACTTCTACTATACATTCAGTTTGTGGTCATCCCAAAACCACCAGATTCAGAGAGCACATTCAACCATCAGTAGTTGCACACTTCCATATTTCAGCTGCCCACTTTCAGATATCAACTCTCACCTTGGACTCATATACACCCCTTCAGATTAAGGTGGGAAATGTTGAAAATGCAATCTGTTAGGGCTATGAACTTGATAGAATATGAAGATTCAAGCTATTGTAATGGTCTTTGGGAGGCCAAGAGAACTTGGCATACAAATCCAAAGGTCAAGACTATGTATTTATACATGTATCATATCGATTAATGAATGCACTACACACTTATTTATTTTCATGTGTCCAACAAGCTAAAACATATACATATACATAATGATGATCGTCTAAAATTTTGGCATGGTTTCCTACAATTGGAACCAACCTAGATCCATATTAACCTTATATCTATCAAGTGCTAAGAGGGATAAAATCCCTTGAGGCGCAAAACTTTCCTCAAGCTTCACACTCTAAAAAATATTTGCACCTCAAGGGATTTTATCCCTCTTGGAACCTTCTAGATCAATTGTTAATATGGATTTATGATGGTAGTACAGGAAGTCATGGAACATGAAACATTCATTAAAGGATTAAATTTTTAAGTTGAATCTAAAAGCGTAAAGTTCAAAGTTGTTTTCTTAGTGACATCCATGGTCAATGGTACTCAACTTGTGGAAAGAAACTTGACTTGGATATCCAAAGTCATTCATACTCAAGAAGGAATGATATTCATTTGCACTCAACCATTGGGAAGCCACTTGATTTTTGTGTACTCGGTGAATCGAGAATATGAATGGACAAATCAAGTCAAGAATATAAGAATGCCTCTACCACTTAACGAACTCAATTGCACCAAGGATCATAATATTATTGTGGAAGGGGAATTGGAGGAAGACATAAAACCTACTCATGATTAAATCAGACTTGCAAAACTAAGAATGTTTTGTTTAGTAAGAGTATATTTTGGCTAAAGGATAGCACATCTCAAATTATTTCTCCAGCATAAGGGTGTGGTGTTCTCTCTCCCGACCATGAACCATCAATGTATACAAGCGAAAGGTGGTTTTAGTAATTGGGGAGAAAAATACAAAGTGTACAAGTGTAAAGGTTCCATACTTTCCACTTGAGACTCATGCATTATACATTTATTTTATATTTTGGTCCATTTTGACGATGTTCACATGTTGCTAACTAGAAACCCATGAGTGCTAGTGAATTGCACTTCTAAAATTTGCAAGCATAAGTATGTCAGAATGATTTGCAATTCTTGAGATGAAAGCATGCAAGTGGCTTGACTCAAATCTAGGGTCAAAGGTGACCAAATATAAGTATAATAGATGTTCCTTAATGTGCAAAGGTAGAAGAGAATAGGATGGTCGAAACACATTATAAAATTTAGATGAATTTGAAAAGTGAACAAAGGCGGAGTCCAGTAGACTAAGGATAAAAAAGGTACTTGCAATCAAAGACCAAAGTATTAAATGACTATCTTCCTTAAGGTGGGCATACCCATGCTCAAGTGGAAAATAAGCATGGTTACTAAATCAAGTACATTGTGGATCTATGGAGTATATAGAATGTAGAATCATGACCATGAAAGAATACATAGTTGCAAGTGCTAGAATATGTGTAGAAGTAGATTTCGAAAAATATTTCTAGAAGCATTTATGTTATCCCTAAATAAGTGGACTTGTAATGTCCCCATTTTTGGATTCCCTTGCTTTACAATTTGAGGTGACCTTATGGGTTTATTTCAGCCTGACCAGAGGGGTAAATGGAGGTAACAGTGGGCCCAGACGAATTGGAGGAGGTATATGAGGCCCAACCTATCCCATTCACCTTATTTCATCATCGAGGTCACTTCCACACAGTTCAATCTTGGTTATGTGACATTCCGACGATTCTAGTAAATTAAGGGTATTATTGAGTATAAATTAATTAAATGCACTAAAGGTGTTGTTTGGGTCATATTGTTGGAGGGAACACCTTCGTGTTATAGCTCGTTGGAATCTAGATGAAAAATATATAAAGGTTGGGATGATGAGAAAGGAACTTTCAGTGTCCAGGAATGATTTACAAGCCAAGTAATCACTTTCTGAAATTAAAAAGGGAGATAAAGGTCATGTGGATTTGGTCAAAGGAGAAAAGATCTAGAAGGGGTTCGGAGAAGTATAAAGGAAGGGTATCACTTCAGCTTCCTCATTATGATTTGATCTCTTATTTGGAGTGTTATTGAGAGCCAAAGTTTTCATTGGGTTTTTTTCAAAACCCTTCCACTATTGGTTTGGTTTTGGTGGTGCAACATGCACCCTAGCTAAACAAGAGGGGGGATCCATCCAAGATTTCCATTTGGAGTTTCCATCTTGTGATTTGTCTTCAATGTATTGATGCAATGATTTATTTGGCAGGTTTGTGGAGTTTTCTTGGAGGATCGAATTGTCTCTCTACAGGATCGTGGGCACTTGGTAGAGTCGTAAGGGCTTGTGAGAGGGTCAATAACCCTTTGAGAGGATAGATAGGGAGTTGTTTTGAGAGTTGAACCCTTGCATTGCAGAGCTGTGAGGATAAGACAATCTATGGGGGCATTTGGAGGGCTATATTTCTCCTTATATGCAAGTCGTGAGGGATAGAAGGGCTCGCAGGGGTTTGCTAGAACAAGTTGTGAGGTTTTGGGGGCTCACTTAGGCCACTGGGTCACTTAAGGGAGTCTCCTCCCTTTCTGTTGCAGATTGAGTGTCTGAGAGGTGTCGTGGAGGGTTCCTAGAGGGGGTTGATCCACTACATTGTTGAACCGAGGGGAATTGAGGAGGCCGAGGGGTTTCTACAGGTCGTGGAGNTGGAATCCCCATTATCGGTCACCTTTATATTTAGTGACAGAGTTGACATGCTCTTGTCCATTGTAGCCTATGAATCTTCATGTATTTTGATCGCTTATAATAAGTGATGTTTTGTTTGTCTCTGACTATTCCAGTCGTATATATTTGGGAGCCTCCAAGTGCAATCACGAAGAAGAAGACAAGGAGCCTAGTCCCATGGTGACCTGATCATACTTGAAATGAAGCTTCTCTTGTTAAAATCACTCGTGTCTCTAGAAATGAAATCGCTCCAGAATTGATCCTGCAATTTTCTCATGACATTGTCCACCATGCTCCCATAGACAACTAAGGTCGACATCTGAGGAAGAAGCAGAAATAAATAATTTATCGTAACCCTTCTAATGCAATGGTTGTGGCACTTCAGGCTTGTATTCTTCAAATGGATTAGGGATTTTAGAGTTTGAACATGGGCTTCCAAATACTAAAGCTACCAGTGTACACGTGAGATATGACTACTGCTATCCTGGACTGAGAACATGTCTCCAAGCGACTATGACTAACCATAGACACGCGTGTATGTATTCACATCATGAAGTGGTCCTAAATTTCTTCCTCGAGTATGGTGTCATCGATATCGAATCCACTACAAAGGAGGTGTTTCTAGATGATTGCTCGATTGGTCTCAAGATCGAGTCTGCTACTTCTTTTGCTGCCATATATCTAGTGCTTTGGGATGCTTGATCACTTGCTTTGTTGTATCTTCTACATGACGTCTTTGGATAGGATTTTGTGAAACCTTTGGTCCATTTCAAACAGGAACCTTTGGGAAATGAAATGCCTTGGCGACTTGAACCCACAACCCACTGTCTTATTTTTCATGGCAACCTAATCTCTTTCGAAAATCTTCTTTGGAGGTAGTTCTTCGGTAGAAACTCTTGGTTTATGTGATTTCAGAGGAATCTTTGCATTGCATAACTTGACCTTAATCTCTAGTGGTTCAAATCCTCGTAGCCTCTTCTTCTTAGTAGGCTACTACTCATTGGATATTGTTGGAAGGGTAATCTATTTTTCACAAGAAAACAATAGTCGATTAAGTGGTGACCTTTCTTGACATCTTCAAATAAGAGTGATACCATCTCAACCATGAATTCAAGATTTCTTATTATCTTCTAGCCAGTACATCGTAGAATCAAACAGTTATCTAGAGTCATAATCAAGGTAACTTGCAATTAGTATTTTTGTAAGTTTACTTTTGTTTCTTCTATAAACAGGTGCATTCTCAATGGAATTCGACACCCTCCATTTGCAGTTTGCTTTTTTTAGTTTGATTGTTAAAGGGTGGAGTTGTTTTTAGTTTGATTATTAAAGGGTGGAGTTGAAAGAAACACTGTGAGGTCTAATTATGCCTTTAAAATGGCTTGAGTTGAGGAATTGTTAGATTTATTGAACCACTATGGGTGGATGACTTCTCGGTGATGGTCATCAATAGTAAAAAAGATATCTCAGTCATATCATAGAATTCATTATCGAGTATTGACGCATCTTGTAGTGAGAGGATTTTTGTCTTCTCACCTTGTACCTGATGGGGGGAACAACATCAACAATTGACAATCATGCTTTAGTTTCGAAGTCCCATAAGCGAGCGTGATTGGTTTATGGTTTTATTTAAATCATCAATTAGTAGAAGACTTACAACTTCTACTAGACTACGGTTTGTGGTTTTCCTTAAACCTTCATTTAGTATAAGACTTTCAAATTCTTCTAAAGAATTGTTTATGGTCATCCTTAAACCGACATTCGATATCACTTCCAATTAGCAAAAGACGTCAACTTCAGCTTCTAGCTAACTTAGGAAATGTTTTGGGAACCATTGAGCCTAGAGCCATGTTCCAGAGTTTGTGACCATCCTTAAACCACCAGATTGGTTTGTGGTCTTCCTTAAAACACCATCATCATTTACTAGAATACATCAACTTCTACTATACATTCAGTTTGTGGTCATCCCAAAACCACCAGATTCAGAGAGCACATTCAACCATCAGTAGTTGCACACTTCCATATTTCAGCTGCCCACTTTCAGATATCAACTCTCACCTTGGACTCATATACACCCCTTCAGATTAAGGTGGGAAATGTTGAAAATGCAATCTGTTAGGGCTATGAACTTGATAGAATATGAAGATTCAAGCTATTGTAATGGTCTTTGGGAGGCCAAGAGAACTTGGCATACAAATCCAAAGGTCAAGACTATGTATTTATACATGTATCATATCGATTAATGAATGCACTACACACTTATTTATTTTCATGTGTCCAACAAGCTAAAACATATACATATACATAATGATGATCGTCTAAAATTTTGGCATGGTTTCCTACAATTGGAACCAACCTAGATGCATATTAACCTTATATCTATCAAGTGCTAAGAGGGATAAAATCCCTTGAGGCGCAAAACTTTCCTCAAGCTTCACACTCTAAAAAATCTTTGCACCTCAAGGGCTTTGATCCCTCTTGGAACCTTCTAGATCAATCGTTAATATGGATTTATGATGGTAGTACAGGAAGTCATGGAACATGAAACATTCATTAAAGGATTAATTTTTTAAGTTGAATCTAAAAGCGTAAAGTTCAAAGTTGTTTTCTTAGTGACATCCATGGTCAATAGTACTCAACTTGTGGAAAGAAACTTGACTTGGATATCCAAAATCATTCATACTCAAGAAGGAATGATATTCATTTGCACTCAACCATTGGGAAGCCACTTGATTTTTGTGTACTCGGTGAATCGAGAATATGAATGGACAAATCAAGTCAAGAATATAAGAATGCCTCTACCACTTAACGAACTCAATTGCACCAAGGATCATAATATTATTGTGGAAGGGGAATTGGAGGAAGACATAAAACCTACTCATGATTAAATCAGACTTGCAAAACTAAGAATGTTTTGTTTAAGAAGAGTATATTTTGGCTAAAGGATAGCACATCTCAAATTATTTCTCCAGCATAAGGGTGTGGTGTTCTCTCTCCCGACCATGAACCATCAATGTATACAAGTGAAAGGTGGTTTTAGTAATTGGGGAGAAAAATACAAACTGTACAAGCGTAAAGGTTCCATACTTTCCACTTGAGACTCATGCATTATACATTTATTTTATATTTTGGTCCATTTTGACGATTGTTACACATCAAAATCACTCAACTGGATAAGTGTCGCATATTCCTCTCAATTGTCGTAAGTGTCACAACTTCCTTACAACTTTCGCAAGTGTCGCAAGTTGGTTACAAGTGTCGCAAATGTTGTTGAATCATACTACCATGATGACGACACTAAGGAGGCACTTAAAACATCTTATGTACTTGATTTGGAGAAGAAGAACTGATTTACTAGAGTAAAATAAATCTTAACACCTGAAAAGGGCTTTCAATCAAGAGTTTTGAAGGTGAACGCTCCCCTGAAACAGCCTTAGGAGCATTGGCGCTCCCCTATAAGGCTTCAGGGAGCGTTATAACGCTTATTCACCCCTCTGAAGGAGCGCTGCCCACTTTTGAAGCACTGGCGCTCCCCTTAAGCTTCTTTGGGAGTGTTCTACCGCTCTGATTCCCCTTCTGAAGGAGTGCTCCCTAATCTGGGTCAGTTGTTAGCCCGGTGAGGAGAATAAGGAAAGGATCTTTCAAGATTAGGAGGAAGTTGTGCTCGAATTCTTGTTTTCATCAAGAGATCCCTGATCTAAGGAGGAGGTTCCCAACTTGTTCTAAACATAACTCAAGAGGTTAAGCTCCTCCCAACCTATATAAGCAAGCTCTATGATGGTGGAAAGGGG
>JZKD02S1781289.1:47624-67362 GCA_000966675.3 Picea glauca | reverse complement strand
ATGGAAGTTCAATTAGTGTAATACCTGCAAATTGTTTGTGAAAAGTAATATATCATATTTTTTCATAAAGAGTATATGAGTACAATTTTTTCAACAAAAGTTCAATAATAAAGACACCATAAAACACTAATATCCTTGCCTAGCATAGTTGTGGATATTACATGACTCATATGCAGAAGCTAGACTATGTGCAACTATCATTCAAGTGAAAAGAATGTCATCAATATGGACATTTCACAAAATATTACAAACTCACAACTCTGATCCATACCCCTTTGGAGAAAGAGGACTAGTGGAAATGAGCCAAAAAACCCTCAAGAAACAAACAAGTCATTTTTCCTTCTTCTTCCCGAACCTCCTCTTCTTTTGGAAATAAAGGTAAGGAAATCCCTATGGGAAACAAATTTGAGGTTTTGTCTTAGATATTTCATGAACCTAAAGCCTCCGCTCATATTCCCCTCCAATCCCCAATGGCTTCTCATCCCTCTTATTTGTGGTCACCCACCTCCTCTCTCCCATGAAATTTGTTCAACCCTTCTTTCCTAAGTCTCAAATGGAATCTCCAAAAGTGATATAAATCAAAGAGTTAGAGGAACAACTGCAAGATGCTTAGGATATTGTTTTAGAGAAAACTTCCACCCAACCTAGTGGTGTTGTCACTCAGAAAAAGGCCCTTCTAAAACAAGGAGAGGATGAGGAACACCCTGAAGAAGAAGGGATTTTGAAAATGCTAGGAATAATAACTCTCAAATAAAGGTGAGTGGTAGTAGAAACAAAAGAAAAATAATTAGGGTTTCAAACCTCCACTGAAATTTCCTTTGGAAACGAAAAAAAAAATTATTTTAGTCAAAATCTATATATTGTAGATGTTACCTTATGGAGTCATAGGTGGTAGTTCTAACCCTTCAAAACTAAAATAATGAAATGTGTTTCATGTAATAGTAGGGAAATGGGTAATAGGTTCAAAGAAGAAGCATTGAGGGATACAATCAAATATGAAAAATCAGTTATATTTCTCATCTAGGAGACCAAGCTTGAAAAAATTGACATGAAAGAAATATGAAAGAAACAATGAAGATCGAGCAAAATAACAATGACAGGGGCCAAAGGAGTTTCACAAGGTTTATGCACTCTTTGGGATAGTTTAGCTTTTGTGCTAGTTCATACTTAATGCACTCAAAATTGGGTGCTAGTAAGTCTCATTCACTGAGCCTTGGAGAAGAGAATTCAAGCATTTCATGTCTATATGCATGTTCACTTCAGGGGAAAAATAAGAATTCTAGAAATCTTTGCATGCAATGAAGGAATCCTAGTATGTGAAGAATATCATAGTAGCAAGATATTTCAAGACAATTTTATCATATAAAGAAAAGAGAGGGGAAAGAGGGAGTATAGTAAGAGATCATTCAGGGAATGTATGGAGGGCCTAATAACTAATTATAATCTAGTATATATAAAGCTAAAAAAAGATAAATTTACCTAGAGGAATAAGAGGTCAAGGCTAGGACATATAGTGGCTAGGCTTGATCATTTCCTTATACATAGTGATTTCTTGCTTGATAATAAGGTCATTATCTATAACATTATTCCACTTGGTGTCTCTGATCATAAGCCAATATTGCTTTCATTTCTTTAACCTTAAAATCTAGGTCCCATCCCCTTTAGATTCAATATGCTTTGGTTGCATGACCCAAAATATCTGGATATTATTTCAGACACCTCGAGTAGACTGGTTTTAGGATCTCTATTTTATGTGTGAGATTCTGAATTAAGGGCTGTCAAGGGTGGGATGTGTGGGATTCTAAATCAAGGGTTGTCAAGGGTTCCAACCTTTCACCATCTTAGGAAAAATTTGATATTAAAAAACAACTTAGTTGTCTCCAAACGAAACTGGGAAATGATGAAGTGACAAATAGGGATTAATGGATGAAAGAGACTTATGCAACATTCTACATAAGGAAAAAAGGAAAAAGGAGGTGTTATAGCATCTAAAATTCAGAAGTTTATGGATGAAAACAAGAGATAATAATACCATGTTTTCTCATAAATAGGAAAAAGCAAGTTCGTAAAACAAATAGTGAAGAAATAAACTTAGATGATTAGGAGAAATTAACTAATTTCATTGCTAAAAAGGAAGCAACCTATAATCATTTCAAGGATATTTACTCCAAAGAGAATGGCCAAACCAGACGTTGTCATGTCATTGCTTCAAGGAATTCCAAATATAGTGACTACAGAGGAAAATTTAGAGCTAACCAGAGAAATAGAGGACAAGGAGCTTATAAAGATGATGTAGAGTTGTTGATCCTCAAATGTGTTAAGTATTTCAGAAACGTTTTCTTGTATATTCCTCTTCCATACTTAGAAAATTTTCTCCTTTTTTGTAGGTTCATGATGCATATTTTCCTTCATTCAAACTTCCACGGTCTCCAAAATACACCATCACGTTTCACCACCCTCATTTTTCACCCATACTTAGAAAATTTTCAAAAATATCTCACCACGGGTCTAAGGCATCTGCCCGATCCACTTGTCTATAACCACAACCCCTTTGTTCAATTGATTCCTCATACTCATTAAGTTTCTTATAATTCATCGTGCTCCACGGGACGTTATGATGCTTCTCTGCCATACCCACCAACCTGCCATACTTCATTACCTCCGTGACGTCTCAACACTTAGTCAAATGTTAAAACTTCACCATGGGCCATGATAATTTCATGATTCTTCCATACATATCCCTGATTTCATCATTCTGATCGAGTCCTATACTTAGTCATTTTTAGAGATCTCATCACAGGTCCACGAGTTTACGTCGATTTCGTTTCTTTCTACACATACTATCGAATTCACCCCTCATCATGCTCTTATCTCTTCATTCACCATGTCGATTGTTCACCACCCCGCGGTAATATATGTCTTGTCTTGCCACATTCTCCAATGAATATTTAATGAAAATCTCATGGAGATAACAAATGGGTTAATTGTTAAAGGTCATTATTAATGTCAATATTCTCAAGACAATTCTTTATCAATTCTAAATTTAATTCATATTAACGATCTTTTGGATCAAGAGCCTTGAAGTATAATACAAGGTTAACTTTGGTAATAATAATTTGAAAAGAACTATGTATTGATATGTCAACTTTATAAGTATGACAACCAGAATAAAATAACAGTTATGTGGAGACACCGTCAACTCATTTGGACAAGAAGATAATAGGTTTCAATGGTCAAGAGAATACATGTATTACTCTTCATTGCCATTATCGGATAAAAGTTCAAATCAAATTTGGACGCAAGGAATTTATTTAGTAGGTTGTGTCCCAAAATTTTATGATTTTAAAGAGTTAGTTTTGTGGTGCATCGACAAGTTCGATAAGAATCATAGAATAATTCAACTTCAAGGAGAGTCCCTTATTTATTTAGCACCTCCGGTCTTCAAAAGAATGCTCAGAATCCCATAGTCGATAATCACTTTCAAAGGGGATGAAGATAAGGATTTTTTGAAGGAAAGAAATGGTGGATTGAATCTCCTGCAAGGGTATATTCAAGACCCAACAATTATTCCAGAAGGTCTATCAAACATCCAGATTATTTTATTGAAAAATCCCTATCACGAAATGGCGTGGTTATTCGTCGGAGTGGTCGGTAAAGACTATCCTATGGCTACTATTGCCCGACTAACTCTGTATATCTTGTATTTTTCTATCCATGAAAAAGAAATATTTTATTGGGTGAAGATAATCTCTAATGAATTATCTTTTTGTTTGAAGAACAGGATCGTAGAGCAACAAAATAAAAAAAATGCAGAAATAAAACATAGAAGATACACAATACAATAGAGACACAGATATACGTTGTTCACCTAGTGTGGGATACATTCACCAGAGAAATTGCCAGGTCCTTCCTTTATTATTATCTAGCAAATGAAGGGATACAACCTACAACACACCTGTTGTAACTACCTCTTCTTTCTCTCACAGTATCCTCACTCAGAATACAATATTCACGATGATACATAGCTACAATACATTTCCCTCATAAAAGAGGGTTGCCTTCTAGGGAAAAAAACCCTAACATAACTTCTATCGTCAGATCTGTGACCTTATAATGAACGGTCCAGGTTTACTATGAAAATTACAATATACATTTACAAGGCAATTTTTCCTTCCGGGGCTTCGCCCCCGAACCCCTGGACCCCATAGGGGGGGTAACCCCCCATGCACTCCCCTACATGGAGGAGTGTACATTCTTCTGGGGTGTAAAGTCTTTATGGGGTATAAACACGGCTGAAAACAAATACCTCTGAATCAGGAAGATAATCAGGATCCACAACCAAAACTTTTCAGTTGTCAAACTTGAGAAAGAATAAGAAATTTTACACGTCCTCATACCTAATCTCCACCCTTACATATTGTCATGTTTTCAAAGGACTGCATTTAGCCAAACAAGTCAATTGTAAGGTTGACCCAGTAGATGTGGTACCCTGCCTTATGGAAGCATAAGGATGTGTATTATTTTTATGAAGTCCACAATTCATTCATTTCTTCTTTTAAGAAACTTATTTTTGAACCAAATACGTCAAGACCATCTTTATAAGCAACATCCTTTTTGGATAAAAGAAGAAGCTTCGAAGTAATGGAGCATTAGTATAAGGATTTATTATTCCCATGAAAGACCCTCATATATCTTGTACTACGTGTTAGATAAGATATTTGTTTTGAAAGTATGCAAAAGATATAGATTTTGGGCCCATTTCTTTTATGAAAAGAGGAAAAGTCAATTTATTCCTTTGCCATGGAAAATTGGAGAAATAACATTGAAAAACACTACAAATATCGATGAATTTTTAGTCCAATTTGATTAGTTTAATTTGAAGAAAGAAGATGAAATCAAAGGGTTTGACCCTAACGAACTATTTATGAAACACATGACATCTATAGGCTACAATGTTTCATTTTCTAGTACATTCCTATTCAGAGAAGAAGGAGGAGATAGCCAGAACCCTCAAGCATTGTCTATTGAGAAGAAATAAGAAGATATTGAAACTATTTTTAGTACCACTGATTAACATAGACAATGGGGGGAATTTGTAAACGATAGGAGTACACGATATCCTAATACTTCTCAGAAAAGCATCCTACCAAAACAAATATCTCAATATGTACCTCAGGAACAAAGGAAATCTTCAAATGACAATTTCGACAATGGAGGTGGCCTAAACCCTCCTAAGGGAAGTTTGGAAAAACCCCACAAGATTCCAGTGACTAGCAAAAGGAAAAGACAAACAAATAAGGAAGGAGGAAGTGAGGGCGCACCCGAAGAAGAAATTGTTCTTGAAGATATGGATCTTTACGTGAATATCAAGGACATTGAATTTCTTGATGACTGACAAAGGATTCAGGAGAGCGGAGAAGTCACAACAATATTGGTCGAAGAGGAGCCAATTCTATTTGAAGAAGAATCCTTGAATTTGCATAATGACCTGGTTGACGAAGTTCAAAGAAATTGGGTAAAAAAATTCATTTAAAAAATAAAAAGGTTCAAGGAAAATTGAGTTCAGAACTCAATTTCAATCGAGTTCCACCTTCCAAAGTTGTACAGATTCAGAAGTTATGCGTCAATCCTTAAAAATGTCAATTAGAGAAATGGAGAGTGAAAATGATACCCTAAAAGATAGAATTAAAGAGTTAGATAGCACTTTAATTCCCCCACCTATATTTGTCAATCCAATTGCTACAATGCAACCCTAGAAGAGTCTTGATAGAACACGAAAGTCTAGCTCCAGACTAAGAGGAACATCAAGCCTACTTTCTGCCATTAGAAGGTACGTTAGAGAAAACATCAAGTAAAGACGGTCACTTATTCTTGAAGCATGGGAACTAGAAAATAGTTTTGTTTCTTTGTGATCAAGAACAACAATCTTGAGACAGTACCTTCAGGTTGATTTTGAACATGATGAGGAGTTCTATAAAGGGGTTGTTTCCATTGTTGGAATACTGAGAGGGGGTGTGAATTAGTATTATGCAATCTTTTATCACTTTTAATTAGAACATGTAATCATTAAATTTATCAGCAGTATATCATCAATATATCATTAGAAGTATCAATCAACAGAGCATAACAAATAACCACAAATACACAGTACACCGGAATTTACGTGGAAACACAAATGGGAGAAAACCATGAAATTCTTTCTTATATGTCAAAGATTAAATTCATACGAAGCACCAACTTCCAAATTCTACAACACCAACTGGAAGGAGACACCAACTTCCAAATTCTACAACACCAACTGGAAGGAGGCACCAACCCCATGATTTATAGGCACGAACCAGAAGGAAGCTCCAACTCCATGAATTATCCAGCTACAACTGGATGGAGGTTACTACCCCCTAATTTACAGGCACCAACCTAAAGGAAGCTCGAACTCCCTGAGTTCTTCGGCACCAACTAGAAGGAGGATACAACCCCCTTTCCTTGCCCCGTCCTGTCACCTTGAAATATAAGTGTAGACTCAAATTGTCACTACCACTGATCAACCTGTAACTACCATTGTCACTGATACATCAACTTGTCATTGTCACTATCACTTCCACTGTCACTACTACTGTCATTGTCACATCAACCTGTAACTAATGATCAACCGATCATCCAACCTATCCTTGTCCTTGTCTCTTTCACTGATATACCATCATCAAACAACTATAACCAAATCCACTCACATGGATACCAAAACCATCACCATACCATGTAAATCAACCATGTACTAGAACCTGTACCATACCATATGCCAAGTATCCAAGATGTGCCAATGTCTCAACAACATGCCTCAAGTATGCACCATAACAACCAAGATCATATACCAAGTATATGCCTCAAATATATTCCAATATCACAAAAATGGGCCTCTAACAATGAACCATAAAATCCATACACAATGTATCAAGGATATGTCTCAAGCACGTATCAATATCACCAAGACAAGAACCTCAACCATGTACCAAAAGGTCCTCTAAGACATGCCTTAAGCATGTGCCATAAATACAATGATACAAGCCTCAAACAAACACATTAAAGACATAACTTTACTTATAAATAAGACCTTACGCCTATCATCTCAGACAAACACACCAACCTGGTGCATCTCATCTCCAACAAACCAAAGATATCATCTTCTTCAAGTCCTTTTCACAGATCCATGACTTTCACACTATCAACCTGCAAATGTTCGCGCTTTTCTCCATTGTAACCTGTGGATGTCCACACCTTGCTCCACTGCGACCTGCAGAAAACCTCATAAAGCTAGTTTACAGACTTTTATTTTGCTTCCCTTCACTACCTCAGACTTCACTACTTCAAACTTCACTACCTCGGAAATGCTACGAAAAGATTTACCAAAAGATCACTTAAAAGATATATAATCATTGAACTTGTGTGTGTTTTTATGAGGGACTTCTGGTGGTGTATTTATACTTTTACAAAGTGACTTGTTTCCTTAATTCTAGGACTTCTTGTTTGTTATAGTCCAAAAATTCCTTACCTGTGCATACAAGACATTGGCCTTTCCACTTACATAATTTTCCAAAATACTATTGAGGCTTCTTCTTAAAAACTCATTTTTTGGGAAATGTACACCCCTCGCTGAAATGATAGACCATATACACACGCATGTTGCATCATACTAGTTAGCCCATGTACATACGCGATCTGCATACTAGTTAGCCCGCGTTTACCTCCAAAATTTGCAAAAAATATAAAATTGCAAGGAATTCGGCGGAGTTTACGGGCTATCGAGGGTTTCACAACCATTTTACCCCTTGTATCCCATCCCCAAACTGAATAGCCATCTTTTTCTCATATAAAAATAGGTCTTGGGGTGTCATTTGAAAAGACAAGCAAGAGAATAAGAAAACTCTGCCAAAATCCCTTCCCCTTCTTAGCCCAAGTTTTTCATCCTATTATGAGATTTGGCCTCAACATTCCCCTCCAACCCTTTCTCCTTATACAACCCTTTCCCCTTTCCCAAGTGATAAGTTGGTTGTGAGAGGAAAGAATGAGATTGATGCACTTGGAGCCACGATAAAGGAGCCCGGACCTGGTTCGTGGAGCGATTGTCGACAAAGGTTGTAATCATTTTTGTCTTGAAACTTAATAAAAGAGTTCATTCTTGTCCCAAAACATTATGTCTATAAGATTCTATTGATTTATGCATATATGTCTATATCTGAACATTGAAAGTGATAAGTAGAGATTGTATGTGTTGTAGCATTGCTTTCCTAAGCTTTTTATAGGTCAGATTTGGGAGGAGACCCGCAATCTAGGAAGCTACAAAGGAGAAAGTGGTCTACACCGGCCGAAAGGACTAAAGGTGCACCCATTGACCTTCTTTCTTCTCTATTGTCATTTCATTTAGATAGTTTTCAGGTAGATTAAGGGTAGAACCGTCTTTTAAGGGATGTCAATGCTCTGCCTGTACCTAGACCCAGTATAGGGGGATTTTTCCCCATAGCATAATTGGTGAATCCACTGGGGAGTCTCTCTAGGGTCTTAGTGGGAGAATTTGGTTTGAATTCGGTTTTTTCAGTTTTTCAAGTTTACTGAGTCACTTTAGGGTCTCTGGTCACCTTCAAGGTGCCTACCAGCCTTCCCTGCCCAGTCAATTTTCCAAGACTTTTTTCTTTTTGAAAATTTTTAGAGGTGTACACGCCATACACTTTGTTTATCCTGCATACATATGTAGTATGCACAGTATACATCCTGCGCACATACACAGGCTGCTTGAGAACAACCCGCGTCTCTGTCTTTTGGAAGGTTTTTGGAAAAAAAAAAAGATTTTTTTTTTCTTTCTTGACAAGAATATTTGTGCTTCTTAGGCCTTCTACAACTCTTCAGGGTCTCTATTAGTGGTCTTTGGTTGGGTCAAAGTTTCAGTTTATCTTGCTCTTTGTAAAGAACCCATGTTGTTTCTTCATCTTGTTTTGTTTGCTTTAAAGGTTTAGAGTTGGCCTATAAGCATTAGATCCTCCTGTGGATTCTTGTGAGTCCCTGCGTTCAGGCAATGGTTTAGGGTCTGTATGAGTCTTGGGTTTTATTTTCTCTTTATCTGGTTTATTCTTTGAAAAACAAAAAATATCTTTTACTTATTTTTTTCTTTTCTAAGCATTTCAAAAAATCAAAAAATATTACATTCAGTTATGCATTTAGTTTTGTAATTGTAGCATAGGCTGTTTTTTTACAAAAGAAAAGAGTTATTTTTCAAAGTTCCTTTCTTGCTACTTCCCTGAAATTTTAGTAGTTTTCATTGTAAAACAAAAATCTCATTTAGGTAACTTTTTGCATCATAGGATCTTGGAATACTATTTTGAGAAGTTTGCATTTACAAAGATTTGAAAGCCTTTTTCTTTCAATATGAAGAATCTAGTTTTCTTTTTCACAAATGTTCTAAAGTCACTCTTCTCTTTCGTCTCTTCCAAACAACATAAGTTGCACGTCCTTACCCTTTTGAGTAATTCAAGCCAATAAAAATAAACTCTTAACACTTAAAATCAATTGGACATTTTGTTTGTAGGGTTCACCAACTAGTCTAGGCTCTAGGGCCTTGAATGAGGTGTGGAGAGGAAACTCTCCAAGGTCGTCTACACAAAAATAGGAGTTTGTGATAGGGAGTGTCAGAGTCCAGTATCATAAGAGTCAGTCAGGGCCCCCCTCTAACACAGGGGCTAAACATGAGGTCGCGTAAAGAAAGGTAGAGGAGATAACCCCTCCAAAGCCAAACCAAGCGTAGTGGGGATTTTATATTGAGGGTCATTCTTGAGAATTACACTAATCAAATTTGACTATGAAGCCTCATGGACCTTGAATCCATTTGAGATATTCAATTTTCTTCTAGACCATTTGCCTTCAGTACCCTTGAAAGGCTTTGGACTTTGTTATCCTGCTCATTACGATCAACCCGACTATCGACTGTACCCACCTGGTGACTGACTGCGAGTTGGCAACTTAGTTGCCTATTTTTAGGGACTTACATGGGTGACTGTGAGGGTATAATGCGGTACCCATGGAAGATGTTGGATTGCACTTTGCAGAGTATACTCGAAGGGTGTTTCTATGTTCGAGTTACACTTACACCGGTAAGTTTCTCTAGTGTCGATTGGCGTAATTGTTCTTCCTACTAGTTAGTTGTTTGCTTGATTTGTCGTTAGGAAATTTTTAGTGTGTGCTATGTGTTTCATGCTAGCTAAACCTTATAGTGTTGGTTGATCATCTCACAAGGTGGAAGATCAACAACTTCGTCATTCGCGTAGGCTTCAAGGCCTACCTTCGGTTACTTTGGAGCCACCTCCACTACCATTGAGGCACATGATAGATCAAGAAGGCTCATTCGAAGCTTCTGAGCCACATGAAACTATACCTGATCCAGCTCCGAGAGAATATTTTCCTGCACTAGAGGAATCCATTATTTCTGACCTCGAGACTGAAGGTTTCAGTCCAACAAATCCTTTGATCACTGACTTATCGACGCTGCTTCTAATTCAAATAGTCGCTCCCGAGGTGACTTCACCTGAACGATTGTTTGTTTGGAAAGCGACAATGGAAGCAACTAGTGCTACTTCATCAGGGAGTCCTCATACTCCCATCTCGGCTACCGCAGAAGGGGTGTTGTACCTCCTCCCCCACCTCTGCATGTCAGTACTACAATTGTCCAGATGCCCACTACTTTGGTCAGTGGCACAATCCCTTCAACGAATTTGACCATTGTTCCCTCCATTTAGAATGTGTCTGGCCCTCCCTTTTCATATGGGATGTTGGGTTTTGACTGCAGTTCGGTTCTAACCTACTATACTCTACAAACCGTTGGTCTAGGGGCAAGGAGCTCTAATTATCCCTTGAAAAAACCCGTCGCGGGCACCACTTCCTTGTTCAACGCTATCCCTTATGGTGGGGGTCACATCCCTCCTCTATCCCCTTCGCTTGGAGGCACTTTCCAGCAACTGATCGGGCTTAATACCAACTCTAGTTTGTTAAGTGGAGGGAGTCTTGGAACTCAATCCTACATGACTTCGATGGGATCCATGCCCTTTTCTTTGTTCGATGCATTTAGAAATAACACTTTCTCATCGTCTTCTTTCTCGACTGGGGGAAACCTCATTTTTGGTCAACAAAACCATACGCAAGGTTTCATTCCTTCGCAGGGATCAATGACAAGAGTTTACTCCTCATAAGGTCTTGGAAATCCTTGTCAAGGCTCGTTTCCTTTGCAAGGGATTCCAATCGGGGGAAACCACTCCCACACTCTATGGAACCCCGGGCAAGGTTCAGTACCTATGCCAAGAGGGTCAGTTGGGGGCATCCCCAACCAAGGTCCTTGGAATACTGTGCAGGGAACGATCCTTGTAAAGGGCATGTCACCTAACTTCGGGAATCGACCGACGATGTAGAATCAAATGCAAGTCCCTTTTACTAGATAGGGCCACCATGACATCTACCAAAACCCTGGCCAGCAATCAAAATTTTCCTGGCAACCCGGTGCCAGCCAAAATCCAGGCCCCTCTTTTCATGTGAATACACCACAACCAAGACTACCTTTTCTGGAAAATCTACATTTTCCATACTTGTCGAGACTTTTAAATGACCCGATCTGTCATGATCCACATTGCCCACCCATGCTGACTAAGTTTCCCTCGAACATCCCTAAGTTCGAAGGCAATCCTGGTGAAGATCCAGGTGATCATGTCATGACTCTTCACTTATGGTGCTCATCCAACTCGTTAAAGGATGATTTCGTTCAGTTGTGTTTGTTTCAACGCACTCTTATAGAGGGTGTCGCGAAATGGTATATCAAGTTCAATAGCTCGAAGTACACTTACTTTAACGACCTGGAGATGGTCTTTTTAAACCATTTCCAGTTATCAGTAAGATACGATGCTGGCTCCGAGTTGTTGGCCAGCTTCGAGCAAACGAAAGTTGACCATATCTCAGATCACATCCGAGAATGGCGACGATGAAAGAGTTTTATTAAGGTCAAGCTCCCTCCCACATTTTTGCTCAAGTGGTTCCTAAATCCCTTGGTACCTTGTGTATCCAAAGACGTCACAACATATGGAGTTTTTTCCAAAGAAGAGGCTATCATGAGATCCCAAAACGTCGCAATGTCTATATGCATGTTCACTTCAGGGGAAAAAGAAGAATTCTAGAAATCTTTGCATGTAAGGAAGGAATCTTAGTATGTGAAGAATATCATAGTAGCAAGATATTTCAACACAATTTTATCATATAAAGAAAAGAGAGGGGAAAGAGGGAGTATAGTAAGAGATCATTCAAGGAATGTATGGAGGGCCTAATAACTAATTATAATCTAGTATATATAAAGCTAAAAAAAGATAAATTTACCTAGAGGAATAAGAGGTCAAGGCTAGGACATATAGGGGCTAGGCTTGATCATTTCCTTATACATAACAATTTCTTGCTTGATAATCAGGTCATTATCTATAACATTATTCCACGTGGTGTCTCTGATCATAAGCCAATATTGCTTTCATTTATTTAACCTTAAAATATAGGTCCCATCCCCTTTAGATTTAAGATGCTTTGGTTGCATGACCCAAAAGATCTGGAT
Source organism: Picea glauca (assembly GCA_000966675.3). NCBI lineage: Eukaryota > Viridiplantae > Streptophyta > Pinopsida > Pinales > Pinaceae > Picea > Picea glauca. The sequence goes on along the minus strand of JZKD02S1781289.1, from coordinate 54,740 downwards.
ATTATTTTAGACACCTCGAGTAGACTGGTATTAGGATCTCCTTTTTATGTGTGAGATTCTAAATTAAGGGTTGTCAAGGGTGGGATGTGTGGGATTCTAAATCAAGGGTTGTCAAGGGTTGTCAAGGGTTGTCAAGGGTTGTCAAGGGTTGTCAAGGGTTTTCAAGGGTTCCAACCTTTCACCATCGTAGGAAAAATTTGATATTAAAAAACAACTTAGTTGTCTCCAAATGAAACTAGGAAATGACGAAGTGACAAATACGGATTAATGGATGAAAGAGACTTATGCAACATTCTACATAAGGAAAATAGGAAAAAGGACGTGTTATAGCATCTAAAATTCAGAAGTCTTTGGATGAAAACAAGAGATAATTCTCATAAATAGGAAAAAGCAAGTCCGCAAAAACGTTAGTGAAGAAATAAACTTAGATGATTAGGAGAAATTAACTAATTTCATTGCTAAAAAGGAAGCAACCTGTAATAATTTCAAGGATATTTACTCCAAAGAGAATGAGGCCAAACTAGACATTGTCATGTCATTGCTTCAAGGAATTCCAAATATAGTGACTACAAAGGAAATTTTAGAGCTAACCAGATAAATAGAGGACAATGAGCTTATAAAGATGATGTAGAGTTGTTGATCCTCAAATGTTTTAAGCCTTTCGTAAACTTTTTCTTGTATATTCCTCTTCCATACTTAGAAAATTTTCTCCTTTTTCGTAGGTTCATTATGCATATTTTCCTTCATTCAAACTTCCACAGTCTCCAAAATACACCATCGCATTTCACCACCCTCATTTTTCACCCATACTTAGAAAATTTTCAAAAATATCTCACCACGGGTCTAAGGCATCTGCCAATCCACTTGTATATAATTGCAACCCCTATGTTCAATCGATTCCTCATACTCATTAAGTTTCTTATAATTCATCACGCTCCACAGGACCTTATGATGCTTCTCCACCATACCCACCACCCCGCCATACTTCATTACCTCCATGATGTCTCAACACTTAGTCAAATTTTAAAACCTCACCATGGGCCATGATAATTTCATGATTCTTCCATACATATCCCTGATTTCGATATTCTGATCCAATCCTATACTTAGTCATTTTTAGAGATCTCATCACGGGTCCGCGAGTTTGCGTCGATTTCATTTCTTATATACATACTTCTAATTTCACCCCCCATCGTGCTCTTATCTCTTCATTCACCATGTCGATTTTTCACCACCCTGCGGTATATATGTCTTGTCTTGCCACATTCTCCAATGAACATTTAATGCGAATCTCATGGAGATAACAAATGGGCTAAGTATTAAAGGTCGTTATTAATGGAAATATTCTCAAGAAAATTATTTATCAATTCTAAATTTAATTCATATTAACGATCTTTTGAATCAAGATCCCTGAAGTATAATACAAGGTTAACTTTGGTAATAATGATTTGAAAAGAACTATGTATTGATATGTCAACTTTATAAGTATGAAAACTAGAAGAAAAGAACAGTTATGTGGAGACACCATCAACTTATTTGGACAGGAAGATCATAGGTTTCAATGGTCAAGAGAATACATGCATTACTCTTCATTGCCATTGTTGGATAAAAGTTCAAATCAAATTTGGACGCGAGGAATTTCTTTAGTAGGTTATGTCCCAAAATTTTATGATTTTAAAGAGTTAGTTTTGTGGTGCATCGACAAGTTCGATAAGAATCAGAGAATAATTCAACTTCAAGGAGAGTACCCTATTTATTTAGCACCTTCGGTCTTCAAAAGAATGCTCAGAATCCCATAGCCGATAATCACTTTCAAAGGGGATGAAGATGAGTATTTTTTGAAGAAAAGAAATGGTGGATTGAATCTCCTGCGAGAGTATCTTCAAGATCCAACAATTATTCCAGAAGGTCTATCAAAGATCCATATTATTTTATTGAAAAAACCCTATCATGAAATGGCATGGTTATTCATTAGAGTGGTCGGACAAGACTATCCTATGGCTACTATTTCCCGACTAACTCTGTATACCTTGTAATTTTCTATCCATGTAAAAGCAATATTTTATTGGGCGAAGATAATCTCTAATGAATTATCTTCTTGTTAGAAGAACAGGATCGCGGAGCAACAAAATAAAAAAAATGTGGAAATAAAACATAGAAGATACACAATACAATAGAGACATAGATATACATGGTTCACCCAGTGTGGGCTATGTCCACTAGAGAAATTTCAAGGTCATTCCTTTATTATTATCTAGCAAATGAAGGGATACAACCTACAACACACTTGTTGTAACTTCCTCTTCTTTCTCTCACAGTATCCTAACTCAAAATACAATTTTCGCGAAGATACATAGCTGCAATACATTTCCCTCATAAAAGAGGGTTGCCTTCTAGGGAAAAAAACCCTAACATAACTTATATCGTCGGATCTGCGACCTTATAATGAACGGTCTAGATTTACTATAAAAATTAGAATATACATTTACAAGGTAATTTTTCCTTCTGGGGCTTCACCCCCGAACCCCAACCGGGGGCACGCTTGCCCCCGGACCCCGCAGGGGGGGTAACCCCCCCTGCACTCCCCCGTGTAGAGGAGTGTACATTATTCTGAGGTGTAAAGTCTTCATGGGGTATAAACACGGCTGAAAACAAAGACCTCTGAATCAGGAAGATAATCAGGCTCCACAACCAACACTTTTCAGTTGTCAAACTTGAGAAAGAATAAGAAATTTTACATGTCCTCATACCTAATATATGCCCTTACATATTGTCATGTTTTCAAAGGACTGGATTCAGCCAAACAATTCAATTGTAAGGTCGACCCAGTAGGTGTGGTACCCTGCCTTATGGAAGCATAAGGATGTGTATTATTTTTATGAAGTCCACAATTCATTCATTTCTTCTTTTAAGAAACTTATTTTTGAACCAAATACGTCAAGACCATCTTTAGAAGAAACATCCTTTTTGGATAAAAGAGGAAGTTTCGAAGTAATGGAGCATTAGTATAAGGATTTATTATACCCATGAAAGACCCTCATATCTCTTGTACTATGTGTTAGATAAGATATTTGTTTTGAAAGTATGCAAAAATATATAGATTTTGGGCCCATTTCTTTTATGAAAGAGGAAAAGTCAATTTATTCCTTTGCCATGGAAAATTGGAGAAATAACATTGAAAAACACTACAAATATCGATGAATTTTTAGTCCAATTTGATTAGTTTAATTTGAAGAAAGCATATGAAATCAAAGGGTTTGACCCTAATGAACTATTTATGAAACACATGACATCTATAGGCTATAATGTTTCATTTTCTAGTACATTCCTATTCAGAGAAGAAGGAGGGCATAGCCAAAACCCTCAAGTATTGTCTTTTGAGAATAAATAAGAAGATAATGAAACTGTTTTTAGTACCATCGATTAACATAGACAATGGGGGTAATTTGTAAACGAGAGGAGTACACGATATCCTAATACTTCTAAAAAAGAAGCCTACCAAAACAAATATCTCAATCTGTACCTTAGGAACAAAGGAAATCTTCAAATGACAATTTTGATGATGGAGGTGGCCTAAACCCTCCTAAGGGAAGTTTGGAAAGACCCCACAAGCTTCTAGTGACTAGAAAAAGCAAAAGACAAAATAATAAGGAAGGAGGAAGTGAGGGTGCACCTAAACAAGAAATAGTTCTTGAAGATATGGATCTTTACGTGAATATTGAGGACATTGAATTTATCAATGACTGACAAAGGATTTAGGAGAGCGGAGAAGTCACAAAAATATTGGCCGAAGAGGAGCCAATTCTATTTGAAGAAGAATCCTTGACTTTGCTCAATGCCCTGGTTGACGAAGTTCAAAGAAATTGGTTATTAAAAAAAATCATTTAAAAAATAAAAAGGTTCAAGGGAAATCGAGTTCAAAACTCAATTTCAATGGAGTTCCACCTTTCAGAGTTGTACAGATTCATGAAGTTATGGGTCAATCCTTAAAAATGTCAATTATAGAAATGGAGACTGAAAATGCTACCCTAAAAGATAGAATTAAAGAGTTATATAACACTTTAATTCCCCCACCTATATTTGTCAATCCAATTGCTACAATGCAACCCTAGAAGAGTCTTGATAGAACACCAAAGTCGAGCTCTAGACTAAGAGGAACATCAAGCCTACTCTCTGCCATTAGAAGGTACATTGGAGAAAACATCAAGTAAAGACTGTCTCTTATTCTTGAAGCATGGGAACTAGCATATAGTTTTGTTTCTTTGTGATTAAGAACAACAAACTTGAGACAATACCTTCAGGCTGATTTTGAAAATGATGAGGAGTTATATAAAGGGGTTGTTTCCATTGTTGGAATATAGAGAGGGGGTGTGAATCATTATTATGCAATCTTTTATCACTTTTAATCAAAACATGTAATCATTAACTTTATCAACAGTATATCATAAATATATCATTAGCAGTGCTAATCAACAGAGCATAACAAATAACCACAAATACACAGTACACCAGAATTTACGTGGAAACCCAAATGGGAGAAAACCATGAAATTCTTTCTTATATGTCAAAGATTAAATTCATACGAAAAACCAACTTCCAAATTATACAGCATAAACTGGAAGGAGGCACCAACCCCGTGATTTACAGGCACAAACCAGAAGGAATCTCCAACTCCCTGAATTATCCAGCTACAACTGGAAGGAGGCTACTACTCCCTAATTTACAAGCACCAACCTAAAGGAAGCTCCAACTCCCTCAGTTCTTCGGCAGAAAATAGAAGGAGGCTACAACCTCCTTTCCTTTCCCTGTCCTGTCGCCTTGAAATATAAGTGTAGACTCAAGATGTCATTACCACTGATCAACCTATAACTACCATTGCCGTTGATACATCAACTTGTTATTGTCACTGTCACTTCCACTGTCACTACTATTGTCGTTGTCACATCAACCTGTAACTAATGATCAACCGGTCATCCAACCTATCCTTGTCCTTGTCTTTGTCGCTGATATACCATCATCAAACAATTATAACCAAATCCACTCACATGGATACCAAAACCATCACCATACCATGTACATCAACCCTATACTAGAACCTGTACCATACCATATGCCAAGTATCCAAGATGTGCCAATGTCTCAAAAATATGCCTCAAGTATGCACCCTAACAACCAAGATCATATACCAAGTATATGCTTCAAATATATGCCAATATCACAAAGATGTGCCTCTAACAATGACCCATAAAATCCATACACAATGTATCAAGAATATGTCTCAAACATGTATCAATATCACCAAGACATGAACCTCAACCATGTACCAAAAGGTCCTCCAATACATGCTTTAAGAATGTTCCATAAATACCATGATACAAGCCTCAAACAAACACATTATAGTCATACCTTTACTTATAAATAAGACCTAACGCCTATCATCTCATACAAACAGACCAACCTGGTGCATCTCATCTTCAACAAACCAAAGATATCATCTTCTTCAAGTCCTTTTCACAGATTCGTGACTTGCACACTATCAACCTACAAATGTTCGCGCTTTGCTCCATTTTAACCTGCGAATGTCCACGCCTTGCTCCACTGCAACCCACGGATAACCTCAGAAAGCTAGTTTCCAGACTTTTATTTTGCTTCCCTTTGCTACCTCAGACTTTGCTACTTCAAACTTCACTACCTCAGAAATGCTACGAAAAGATTTACCAAAAGATCACTTAAAAGATAGATAATCATTGAACTTGCATGTGTTTTTATGAGGGACTTCTTATGGTGTATTTATACTTTTACAAAGTGAATTCTTTCCTTAATTCTAGGACTTCTTGTTTGTTATAGTAGTCCAAAAATTCCTTACCTGTGCATACAAGACTTTGGTCTTTCCACTTACATAATTTGCCAAAATACTGTTGAGTCTTCTTCTTAAAAAACATTTTTTTGGAAAATGTACGCACCCTGTTGAAATAATAGCCCGCGTACACATGTGTGTTACATACTAGTTAGCCCGCGTACATATGCGAGCTGCATACTAGTTAGCCCACGTTTACCTCCAAAAATTGCAAAAAATATAAAATTGCAAGGAATTCGGCGGAGTTTACGGGCTATTGAGGGTTTCCCAACCATTTTACCCCTTGTAACCCATCCCTAAATCGAATAACCATCTTTTTCTAATATAAAAAGAGGTCTTGGGGTGTCATTTGAAAACACAAGCAAGAGAATAAGAAAACTCTGCCAAAATCCCTTCCCCTTCTTAGCCCAAGTTTTGCATCCTATTATGAGATTTGGCCTCAGCATTCCCCTCCAGCGCTTTCTCCTTATACAACCCTTTCCCCTTTCCCAAGTGATAAGTTGGTTATGAGAGGCAAGAATGGGATTGATACACTTGGAGTCACGATAGAGGAGGTCGGACCTGGTTCGTGGAGCGATTGCCAACAAAGGTTGTAATCATTTTTGTCTTGAAACTTAATAAAAGAGTTCATTCTTGTCCCAAAACATTATGTCTATATGCTTTTATTTATTTATGCATCTATGTCTATATCTTAACATTGAAAGTGATAAGTAGAGATTGTATGTGTTATAGCATTGTTTTCCTAAGCTTTTTGCAGATCAACTTTGGGAGGAGACCTGCAATCTAGGAAGCTACAAAGGAGAAAGAGGTGTACACCGAACGAAAGGACTAAAGGTGCACCCATTGACCTTCTTTCTTCTCTCTTGTCATTTCGTTTAGATATTTTTCAGGTATCTTAAGGGTAGAATCGTCTTTTAAGGGAAGTCAATGCTCTGCCTGTACCTAGACCCAGTATAGGGGGCTTTTTCCCCATAGCAGAATTGGTGAATCCACTGGGGAGTCTCTCTAGGGTCTTAGTGGGAGATTTTGGTTTGAATTCGGTTTTTTCAGTTTCTTTTTGAGTTTTTCAAGTTTACTGAGTCAGATTAGGGTCTTTGGTCACCTTCAAGGTGCCTACCAGCCTTCCCTGCCCAGTCATTTTTCCAAGCATTTTTTCTTTTTTTAAATTTTCAAAGGTGTACGCGCCATACACTCTGTTTAGCCCACATACATATGTAGTATGGACTGTATACAACCCGCGTACATACGCAGCCTGCTTG
>JZKD02S1781289.1:9776-21852 GCA_000966675.3 Picea glauca | reverse complement strand
AAATATGTAGTGAATTAAATTAGAACTAATATGCCAAGCTGTAAATATTGACAATAGTGCCACCTATTTCCAAAGCTAGAAAACAGTGTAAATAATGTCAAGTAAGAGAAAGGAATTGTATTGTGGGGATACACTAAATACACTTGCACGTGAAGATCAATAATTCCAGAGGTTGCAAGCTTACAGCTACTACAAGGCCCTTTCCATGTTGATAAAAATACAAACCAGGTATGGACCTTAGGCATAGCCCTTGTTGGTTTTGTTCCAGAGGTAACAAAATTTAAAGAGCTTATTCAGTGGTGTGCAGATAAATTCAATTAGGAGAAGAGAATAATCCAGCTCCAAGGACAACAACCTACCTCTTTAGCTCCTTCAGTATTTATCATAATGTTATGGCTCCCTACACCCACCATGCAATTCAAGGGTGAAGAAGCCAACAAATTATGAAAGAAACACAAAGGAGGGGAAGAGATCCTTGATAAATATCTTGTCAACCCAAGAAATAACACTAGTGCCTCCAAGATTGAGGTAAGCTCCTTGAAATACTCATACAAGGAATTTTCCTAGGTGTTTTCTCATATCATTGATTTGGAATCCACAACCTATGTGCCAAGAAATATCATCTATATCCTTCATTTCATTCTGCATGAAAATGCCATCATAGATTGAGGTTGTATTATTTCTAGTGAAATCTCATTTCAACCTAGTAATTTGAAAAAGACCCATAAATTTTATATGACATCTTATCTTATTTTCACCATAGATTATTGCCATGTTTTTGAGGACTTGTCGAGGGAAAGGAGTGTTGATTTTAAGGTGGAACCATTCTTCGCCTGGTATCCAACCTTGTGGATGCATAAAGCTCAACATTATTTTTACCTGGTTCATAACAATTTTATCTCAATGTTCAAAAAAATATTCTTTGGCCCTAATACGTTGAGATTATCTCTCGAAGCTACCACCTTTCTCGTGAAGAAAGGAGTTTTTTAAACCACTAAATATTTCATTATTATAAGATTATTTGGTTGTGAAGAGAAACATTTCCTCCTCTTGTTTTATGTATCAAATATGAATTTTTGTGTAGAAGTTTGTAGGTAATATAAGTCTTGAGATCACTTCTTCAATGAGAAGAGAAAGAAGCGATTCATCTCGTTGCCTTGGAAAATCAAAGAAATTATTGTAAAACACATCTCCCATTTGGATGAACTTGCAGGTCGTCTTGAAAAACTTGGCCTAAACGAAGTTGAACTTGTTGAGAGTTTCATCCCAAATGATATTTTTATTGCACATATTTCCTTAATTGGTAATTCTTCTTATTTTACCAAAATTGAACAATTTAAAGAAGGAGGTGGAGATAATTTTAATCTTCCTGAGACTTTGGTCGACCAAGCTTTTAATGATGTGGAGGAATTACTCAGTACCAATGAAGGATATCAACAACAAGGTAGAGAAGCAATGGATAAAAATCCCAATTTACCGACTGTGTCTCAAAAGAGTACCCTGGTAAGAAAAAAACCTAGGAGTAGTGGTTTGGAGATGAGAAAAACACATGTTGGAAGTTCATATAATGGAGGTGATAAGGATCCAACAAAGAAAAATATCAAAAAATATCATACTGTATACACTTCCACCAAAAGAAAAAGGGATACACAGAAAACATGGTTAGGTGTACTTGAAACTCAAGAAAGTCCAAGGGTTATGGATGTAGACAAGCTTATCGAAGAACCCAACTGGTTTGAACAAATACTACTGGAAAGTCACTCGGGAACCAGAATTATTTGAAGAGGAGTTTGTAACTTTGCACCCTATGGCCTACAATCGAGTGTCTAAAAAATTGTTAATTGAGAAAGTTAATACAAAAAACAAGAAGGTATCCAAGAAACGGAAATCAATAATTGATTTCGGGGTTGCACAATAAAAAATTGTACAATTCCATGAAGCAATCGGAGAAGCCCTTAAACAATCTATCAATAACATTGAAAAGGAAAATTTAGAATTAAAAATAAATAAATAAAGGAATTAGAGGCAACTTTAATTCCAGGACCATTGTTTGTGGAACCTTTAAACACAATTCAACCAACACTCACCGTAGAAGATATCCCAGAAAGCAACAACAAATGGAAAGGTTCATCTAGTTTGCTAGTAGCAATAAGAAAATATGTTGGAGACATGATATAAAAAAGAGTAGATTTGATCGAAGAAATTTGGGAGCTTGTACAAAGCTCCACCAACTTTACAGTGAGGATTACAAATTTCAAAGAATATCTTCAAAAATATATGGAGAATGATGAAGGTTTCTACAAGGACACTGTGGGTACATTCTCAACTAAAGTTTCAAGATTAAGTGATATTCACATAAGAGATAAAAACATTCATTCAAACGTCTATATGAAACAAATTAATGCATGTTGGTTGAAGAGAATAAAAAGTTTAAGATAAATAATAAATGAATTATATGTTGTAAAAAACAAAAGTGGTGATTTATTCTTTAAGCTTGTTGATCTCATGAAATAAATCAATGGCTTGAATTTATTAGTGGATACAATACTATCATCTAAAGAACTATTATTAGAACAACTTAATGTATTAAAATTTTCATGGGAAAATGAGTTCACCAAATCAATAGAATTCTTCGGGGAAGAAATCGAAAGGTGGCTAGTCAGATACATCAACATAAATGATGAGGTGGATGATATGTTGCACCAATTAGGCATGGACCTAACAAAGATGGAGAATGAGATGTTTTAAATAAATACTAAGCATGATATCACGGTGGCACCCATGAGGGAACATATTGAAGATTGGTTAAGAAAACCCTTAATCAAAATCATCGAGCCAGAATAGCAAGAAACAGTTGCAACAGTTATTCCACCTCAACCGCAACAAGCATCTACAAAATATGCACCTTCAAACAAGTAATGAGTTCAAAAAAAATTCCATAATAGTGAGTCGAGTGGCAACCCTATTCTTGTCCTTCTTACCTTTATTCCACAGTCATTTGTCATATTGCCTTTCATTTCTCAATAATCTGTGAAACTCGGGTTGATCCTTGACTGTTTTTCTTGTGTCTTCCAGGTATTTTCATTTCGGTCCACGGGAGCCCCATCCCACTCCTCTTTGAAGGAAGAACACAAATTTTTAATTTTTAATTCAAGACATTACTCTCTTATTTTTAAAAGACATGTGATTTTTTAGGTTCTCGGGGAACTATTTTGGGATATTATATTACTGTAATCTCAAAGACTTCGAGTAAGCATGAGATTTCAAATCTATGTCCATAAGAATTTTTTTTGTTCCTAATGAAATGATCATTTAAATTTGTTTGCCATATGTGGTCCATATTTTCTTGTTTCCCTTCCTTGAATATTGTGTTTAATCTTGATGAATGTTGTGATGGAAAAGTCATCATATTTTATTTCACACTTTTTTGGTTTATGATCTTGTACATATTTTAAATATTTTATTTTATTAAATACTTGGTCTTGTCTAAGGTATTCTTTACATGTGTAATTTTGATCCTTTCAGACATTGTTTATATTTTTGCATGTTATTTAAAAATAGAGTACCACCTCTTTAAAAACGTAGGGGAATTTTATCCTTGTGATGTTGACTCAAAGACCATAAAAGAGTATTTAAGATCAACAAATACCTAGCTCATGTGGAGTCCACCTAGTGACCAATGAAAGGGGTCAACGTTGGAATTTTTTCAAACTATACTCACATCTAAAAAAATTGAATTGATGAACCTAAACATGCACTTATGTTTTTTTTACTAGCGAAATTGGCAACTAGTCGGGATCGTACTCGTGTGACACGGGTTCAATTCTGACCACTACCACTATAACCTCTAGGTGTGCCCACGATGCCCCTTATGTGTCACATAGGTTAAGTCAGGGTTTCAAACCAATGACTTCACATAACATAGTGCCTTAATAGTACACTCCATCACTGACTTCCCTACACCCCGGGGGCCAACCTAAACATGTACTTTGTTTATATGGGAGTCTTTAAAATTTCAAAAATATTCCAAGTAGAGGTGGAGATGGCTCTAAGCATGCTTTAGATAAAGTGCAACCATAAGGTTACATTGAATCAAACAATTGTATTAGTGGTTCTTTCCCCGTTGTTTCATGATATTATTTTCTTTGATTTCCAGGCTAATAAATTACATGAAAGAATAAAATTAACAACAATCATTCAAATTGTTGCTAAGTACTTAGTGCTGTGATCCCTGAATCCCCACTTCATATTCATGTTGTCCAATCTTATTGTCTTGATTCTTGTAAGTATGGTGGATATTCACATCTGTGTTTGATTATTGACATATAGGTGCAACACTTAAACCCTCTTGATGATGGTTTGTCTTAACTGTATTCAAGAAAATTTTGTAAATTATATCAAACAATATTGTCTATGGTAATAACATTTTGTAGTTTATCAACCCACCATTTAAACACACTACTTGTTCTCATGGAATTGTTTTTTGAAAATGTCTTTCCAAATGATGAAAAAAAGTCTTGCTTGACTAGAGGAAGGATAAATTGAAAGTTTAGATAAATTGAAGGTACCTGATATGTATAATAGAAATGGATTTCTTCTGAGGTCCTTGTTCGTGTGGTTGTTTTGGCACATTACATAAGTAACAACAATGGTTCCAATCACCACATTCAACAACAAAAATAACATAATGGGAGAGAACCAACAAAGGACAACAACCCACATATAAGACAAAGCTTCCATAATTGTACCCAACATGATTTCTACTCTACAATATACAAATTGCAAGAAAAGAAAAACTTTCTTGGCTAGCTTGGCTTCCAAATTCCACAACTCCCTTTCTTATAAATAAAAAATGCAATAGCTTGCTCTAATTTGTCTTACATTCAATCGATCCATTCATTAATTGTAATAGAAACTACAAGCCATTATATAATCTTCATAGAAATACCAAGAATTATATGGAGATCATTCTACATAAGAAGGATGGAAACAATTAGGAAGGGGACGAGAAGGATGGGTGAAAGGGATTTTAATGCACTAAAGCCCAAGTTTCTTCCATGTAGTTAGAAAAGTGTTGCATCTTCTATTGTTCAAAAGATGCCTATCCTTAGGGGCGACAGGAGCAGGTGGGGTCTTGATCAACCTCGATGGAACAAGGAGACTTTCTTTCTCTTGGGTTTTGGGGATAACTTCCAACAACCAAGCAGAGTATCTAGCCTTGTTCATGGGGTTAAAAATACCAAGTGTTGAGAGGATAAAAAAATGGTGATAAGGGACTCTGAGATAATAATCAAAACTACTAAAGAATGTAAAAGCAAAGAGAGAATGAATGTAGATAAATTCATTGTTCGACTTCAAAAATAAATCCGAAGTGGTTACATTTTACCACATCTAAAGAGGAAATAATGGAAGAGTATATGGGCTTGTTAAGGAGGCATATTATTTAAAGAAGGGAGTCATACACACAAGCTCTAGTGAAATGATGGTCCATTTTCCTTAACCCTCTGTATCATGAATTTTTTTTACTTTGGAAAAAATTGGGGTTTTTTTAAAACCCCTCTATTTTATGAATTTTTTATTCCCTCATGACTCTCATAATCCTCCCATGATGCCATTTTTCAAATAATTTAATTCCCCACCTTCCACAATTCGAGTGAGTTGCCTTCAGTTCAAACCATTGTACCCATTCCTCTTTATGCAATCCTTCTTTTCTATGATGATTTGAGGTGGGATTTTCTAGCTTCATGTGAAGAGTTGACTCTTTTGGATCCCTAGTTTGTTAAATTAAAATGCTTCTTTCATGGTTTGGTTGGAGATAATTCGTCACCCACATAGGCGTTCTCTGGGTTCTTAGTCTGCGGTGAGCCAGGGCGGGCTTCTTTGATCGTTCCTGAGTTCTTCTTGCCCCTTTTGCGGCACAGTATTATGGCTCCTAGTTCTCTTTTTTCTCAATATCCATCTCTTCGGGACATGCAATTTCATGTCTCTTCTCCTATTGTTTTTAGGTCTCCATTTGATAAAGGTAAGAATTCAAGGATTTTATTTTTCCAGCACGATCTAGATTGTCCAGTTCATGCACGACCCTCCAATTATTTTCCTCAATAATTTTTTCCCCTGCTACACTTCACACCTCATGGGATTGTGGTTCTTTGGTTTTTATGGCCTTTATGTCATTTTTATGTTCTCTCCACGTCGCGTCATCATGTGGCACAGGGGCCCTCCTGGCAGCTCTAACTTTTGATATTTCATCCTTTCATATTTGGAAAAAMAATTACAACMTCAGGATGAAGAGCTATCATGACTTAAAKAAATCTAAGCYWCACATAATGAAGMCAAGGAGCAGGAAATTAGGCTCATTCTTCATACTTTGGTTGCTCACAAAATGAAATTAGGTTAGTTAAGACAAGAGAATCAGATTCTCAAGTAATGTATCATMAGTCTGTCATTTCATCAACCTTCAGGYTCTAATTTCATAGCAGAAGCAAMATCAATTGTGAAACCTCATATATATCAAGATYAGAAGGACACTGCTCRRGACTTGGTAAACGTAGATTTGAAGTTCTAAATATTTTTCAAAGTTCAATTACTCCAAGGGAKTTTTGTAAAATTGTATACCAGTAGATTCTACAAGAAAATTAGTGCCYTTCGGGATGAACCCCCACTTTGTAATAGGAGGGAAGATAGGTATGTTACGAGCTRTGTTTTGAACTTGTTGAAGCTCTTTTGTAYATTTTTGTTGTRCAGTTCGGTTGCAACACCTTTATATTACAATTTAACCATTTCTGTAAAAACAAAACACTTGTCCTKGGTAAGAGAGATATCCTAAACAATTTCAGAYYGAAATCCCTACTTGGAGCTACAAATGCAACTAATATCTCAAAAGAACCAAGGAATTCTTATATCAAGCCATCAAGTACTACRATGAACTCAAAAAAATGAGAGTAGTCAACTTAGGGAAGGCCATATGATTCTAGAAATAATAGAGCACACAATAATYCTCCTCTAAATTTAATGGATATAAACWACAAAATCAAGTTAKGAGAGTGAGAAACTACAAAATTTTCAATCATTCACTCCTTAATGGTGAAACATTTTTTTATTGATAATATTTGTTGTTTACTTCTATTGGATGTGCATTGTGAAGGCATTTTAAAGAAAACAAGAAACATAGTTCACTTATCTATATGCATATATTAGAATATTATAATAGGTACACATGATCTCTTAATGTTAAGCATACTATAATTGTTAATGTAGTCCCCCTCAAAAGACATAAAAATTGCACAAACAGCTTTGGGGGTTACCTAGCCAAGGCAAGAATGACCTATTCAACTTGTTTCATGAAGCACAACAAAACCTACACCAAATAATACTATAAGTTTCTAATTCACAATGAAAATGGGTTTTTGCATCCTAAAAGAGAGTGAAAAAAGATAGCAACAACAGTATCCATATCTTCCCTATGCCTTTACACCTAAACTTCAATACAACTATGATTGATTACTATAGTTTGTAAAATAACAAAGATATTGTTCTAAATTTTTTCGGTGCTTGTATGATATCTTTAATGTTTAATGTTGTCATTTCAACATTTTACTAGATTCATATTTGTAGAATTTCTAAGAATTACATGGAGATCATCCTACATAAGAAGGATGGATCTAATTAGAAAGGGGACAAGCATGATGGGGGCAATGAAGAAGGTGGGAGAAGAAGGATGGTGGTGGTGGTGGGGATAAGGATGGTGGTGGAGAGAAGAAGGATGGTGGAGAAAATAAAAATGGAGGAGGGGATGATGATAAGAACAATGGTGATGAATCCAAAGGTGATGGTGAAGACAAGAAGGGTGAATGCAAGAAAATGAAGTCCATATTCCTAGATATTTCATTGAGTATTTCTTATCATGAACACATAAATCAAATAAGTTGATAGGGGAGATTTTCAAATTTCTACAACCTCGCATTGTAGTAGTGAAACTGAAAGGTTGTAAATTATTAAGCCGTCTAAGATCAACGACTGTCAATGTTTTAAGAAGGGAATTTGCTACTAGTTGCTCAATTATGTTATCACTCATGTGAATAAAAGATAGATACATGGTTATAAGGTATTTGAACTTTGTAAAATTAAGGTACTTGAGCTCCAAACATGGGAGGGAGTGAATAGAAAGAGAGAGATTCCAAAACATGTGTTGGACTACCTTTATGTTCATCTTCATTTGTATCTTCATTTTCATAGGTTATACCTACTAGAGTACTTTTTTGCTATTTTTTGCATTGTAGAATGAATCCATTGCTTGACCAAATTGCACATCTTTCTTTCATAGAACTCCTTATCTAAAAACCTGTCCAACGAAATATTAAATCATTCAAGTTGAGTATAATGAAAGAAAGGATGTTATCAATTATGAGTATTCCTTCTTTTTTCTTGATCAAATATAATATAATCAAAACCCATGAGAGAAATCATGTTGGACACGCATTTTGGATACAATTTTGAGGAAAATTCCAAGTATGGAGGAGGTGCGCATCAACAGAAGAAAGAAGAGAAGGCAGGAGTGGAGTGCACAGTAAGGGCGCATTCAGGATTAAAGTGTGTAGTAAAAGCATACTTAGCGGAGAATAAAGCAGGAGAATAAAGAAGAATAATAAAACAAGAGAAGAAACTGGGCGAAAAGGAAGGACAACAATTCGGCATGCAAAAGCAGAGAGATGCGAAAAATAAGGAAAACCAACAGTTGGGAAGGCAAAAGCAGCATGCAGGTGAAAAAGCAAGAGAAAACACGACCGAACAACGAGTCAACCTGAGTTGTAATGAGTCAGAATGAGTTGTGATTTGGTTTTGGGTTTAAGCAAGTAGGGTTTTGAGCCCTAGAATCCATGTATAAATATGTAATGGGTTGAGTAGAATAGGGGTTTGTTCTTGAGGAGAGAGAGAAAGAGAGAGAGAGAGAGAGAGAGAGAGAGACTAGATCTAATTGTTTAGAGAGAGTTGCAGAGAGAGGCTTGCACTGTAGAGCGGCTAGGCAAGATGGATAGAGGGATAGCATGATATATCTATTGTAAGTGCAATAAGTACGCCTTAGACGATTACATAAAGAATAATAAAGAACCCAACCATTGTGGACGTAGCCCAAATTTGGGTGAACCACGTTAATTATTGTGTTTGCTTTAATTTTTATGTGATTGATCATGAATGTTCTCTTTATGCATGTTAGACTAGATATGTTTATTATATGACCATTGTGAAGTAGTTATGAATGTTACAGTGAATGGCTTATGTTGCAATATGTAGTATAATGGTGATAAATAACTGAATTCACCGATTAATCAAGGAATAACACAAAAGATAATGCACACGTAGTAGATAAGTAAGAATGAACCAAATGATCACCTCCCCTTCCCTTACTACTGCAGACAATTGGTTCCTGTAGGCCCAACAGATGCCTCGGGTGAGAATTCACTTACTTGCAGGTGATGTTGAAAGGGTCGGTATCTTAAGGGCTTTGTTGGTTAGATAAATTGAACCTAGGGTCTTATAATTGCGCACCAACCAATGGTTCTGTTGTCAGGACCCATAATCCGTGATTGAGGGGATGTTTTGGAGGTCGACTAAGAAAGTGATCTCAGAATGGCTAGAAGGGAAGGAACAAGAATTTGCTCGAAGAGAGAATAGAAACCCTCGGATGAGCGACGAGCATTGGATGAAAAGGTATGTGTACAAAGAACTTCATGATATTTTATTTGGCGAATTTCTGATTATTTTTATTGAGTGGTTGGAAAAATTAGTGGAGAATACTGGAAGGTACCAAACAAAAGTGTCGACGAATTGGACTCCATAGTTGGTAATGAAGTTGAACTTTGTAAGTAATTAGACTTATCGGCAGTTGATTTCTGGTTGGACAATATATTGGGAGGATATATTACAGAATTTAGAGTGGATTGTACCCAATCATACAGTGTTGCAAAGAGGGGTTTCTTCAAAGGTATGCATGGAAGGTTCTTGAAATTGTTGGGTACGTGGATAAAGATGTTGTTGTGCGACAAGTGCATGATGACAATGGAGTCTAATTGTTAATGGGATTTACGCACATAGGGGAACTGGGGGATGACAAGATGATAGTTTGAAGGTAGGAAAGAATGAAGGAGGAAATGGTGAAGGAAGGGAGGGACTGAGGATGCAGAGAACCGAAGAGGTTGTATAAGAAGAAGAAGACAAATTTGGAGTACCAAGTAATGGAAGAAGGTACAAGAGGGAAAAGACTAGGGCTGAGAAAGGAGAGTTGCGCACTAAGCTTGAGGGAAGAGGACCCTGTGCAATTATCTTGATCGTATAAATATCATACATAGAAGGAGAGGAAGATAATTCTCAGTTCAGTCCTATAATAGAGGAGTCGCTAAGTCCTACTCATACCGGATCATGTGTTGATTCCACTACCCTATGTTCGTCACCTAGATCAAGAATAACATTCGAGGATTTGTCAAAAGCACTTATAGTTAGCAAGGGAGGAAAAAGTAGTAGCGATTAGAGAAATGGAGGCAGTGCATCGAGTCAGAGTGAACTAGCATCGCCTAGGGGAGGTACTACACAAAATAACATTTAAGGGTTAGATATCACATTGAGACTGCCTGAGTTCTAGGGAGTTGGGTCGAAGGACCCCAAACAACATTTATTTTTCTGCGAGACAATGGGATGCAAAGAATGTGCAGGATGATGATGTAAATATAATGCAATTGGAAACAACCTTTAGAGGTCGTGCACTAGTCTGGTACATGAAACTGCAAAGTACCACACCTACAGGAAAAGCAAGGACTTTAGCATAAATTAGACAAGCATTGTTTAAAGAGTTCAAGAAACCAAAATCCGAGTCGCAGTGCATTAACGAGTTGAAGGAAATCAAACAGGTATAGAATGAGTTAGTATGGTACTTTGATCATAGATTCAAGCAAGTGATGTGTAGGTTAACGTTTTAAATTCTCGATCAACAACATAGGGAATGGTTTATTGCGAGACTCTTACCACACATCCATGGTCCACTGATACAAAAGAAGGTTGCATCGCAGTATGAAGTATCGGAGATCACAATGAAATTGGAAGCATCCCCTGTTGGAGATAGTGCATGGATGGCAAAAGTACAGACATAGTTAGCTTCCTTGACAATTCAATTGGAAGAGCTTACAAAAGGGAAGGAGAAGTGGGAACAAGTCTAGTTTACCAAGTGTAGAAATGAAGGCCACGATAAGGAAAAATGTCCAACATTTGTGCAATATTTGGCGATTGGAGCGCCGAATCCATTACGAGGAGGGGGATACTGTGAAATATATAAGAAATGGGGACATCATACAACTGAGTTCCCATTACTGCAGAAATATCAGAGTACACCAAGGAACATATTTTGCAACTTCTGCAAGTTAGTTGAGCATGAAGAGAAGGATTGTCGCACATTCAATTTAATCAGAGACATACGTCAGACATGTATAGGATTTAGGAGGAGAATGTTGCAACAGAAGGAGGTAGTCCACAGTATAATAATAAGAGCAGCTTTAATAAAGGAAACAAAGGAAATTTTGACAGAGGTCGAGGTAGAAATTTTTTTGGCAGAGAAGGTAGAGGGTTGATAATATGTTACAATTGTAATCAACCAGGACACTTAGCTCATGACTTCCCAAATCCGTGTACAACCTGCACATACTGTAGAGCATTGGACCATGCGACATAAGACTATCCTCAACTACTTCCGGAATCGTAGGTGTTATCGGACTAATCGGTAGGTGCGGACACTAACTGATCTCCCTAGATCCACCTAGATCTAGAACAAAACACACCAGAACATGACGCTTTCCTTAAGTTTTAAATATTGAATTTACTAACTAAAGAGGGATGGGTAACATACCGTTTAAATGTCGCTTCCTCTTGCCATCGCCATCCTAGCTCCATTCCAACGCTCATATAATGATGATCCTGCAAAATAACGCAACCAACCAAAGTGATAGCAATAGTATAAACTCAATATAAACCTATGTATGTGATCAAGGAATCATACAATAAAACACAACAAGCTTTATAGGAAAGAATCATA
>JZKD02S1781278.1:42189-54415 GCA_000966675.3 Picea glauca | reverse complement strand
ATATCTTAGCTCTTAGCCTTTAAGGATGTGGTTAGATATCACATATTTCTTAGAGTGTTGGTGAGGAGGTGTTTTTGAACATTGCCAATATAACTTAATTCGTTGAAAAATCACAAGCCTTAGTTTGTATCCTTTAAGGATGTGGGTAGCCTTAGCTCTTAAAATGACATATCTCATTTTTAAGCCTTTTTATATATATCTTAAAAAGACATATCCCATTTTTAATCTTTTTATATAGCTCTTAAAATGACATATCCCATTTTTAAGCCCTTTTATACAGGAATATTAGCCAACTTCATAATTAAATCACTAATCTATAGATTTAGGTGATTGTTGAAGAACACTTTAAGGAAAAATATTTTTGTTAAAAAGCGTGATGGTTTTTTCTTCAAATCATTGTTAAATATTTTTGTGTGGGGTGATGAATTTTCCCTTCAAATCATTGTTAAATATTTTTGTTAAATATTAGGATTTGTTTTAGGAAAGAGTTTGAGATTGCGACAGTTGTAACCATATTGAAAATTTTATGAATAAATTTGATGCAGATGATCTCATGGACAAATTAAGACTTTGTTTCCAGAAATCCTACACATGATTTGTAATTATTAGCACAAAGTACCATCTAATCACTTCAATAGTTGGCAGCATTAATCTATTGGTCCCAATGAACTCAATTGCCAAGTTCGAAGTAAATCCGAGGATTATTGAATGACAAAGGTGATGCGATGTGATGATAAACGATGTGCATACAATGTCAAGAAAAAGATACAATATGTTTGAAGGGTTAATGGGGCTCAACAATCGAAAGACAAACTTGGACACGTGGAGCCACCACATGGATTGTTGTGGGTGAATGGTAGTTTTAAAAACCATTGGTGATGCAATGTTGGGAATTATTCATCACGATGCGAAGTCAAAAAACAATCGACGCATTGTAGAATCATCTTTAACTTTTGTGGCATTGGTAGTGACATACATCAATGCAACAATTTATTTTAAATGGTTTAAATGTTTTTATAAAGCATAAAACATCTAAAGTTTTGTAAGTAAAGCCTTTCAACATTTAAATAAGTTAAAGTTTATCTACAGATTTCACATTCTTATTTTTGTGTATAGTGCCTATTTATCTTATATTCACTGCATATTGCACGATTTACATTTTGAAATATTTCGAGTTTATGATTATTAAGATTTTTTTATTATTATTAATATGTTTATTTTCCTTAACATTATTCGCAATAACCAGACTGGACAATCAGAGGGTTATGGTTTTCTGGAGTTTGTAAGCCATGCAATAGCCCAAATGACTCTCCAAACTTACGATGGTCTACAGATGCTCCATTGGGTGACATTTTGCGATGGAGAAAATCCTCCAGAGGAGTATACTATAGTCATGAGAAAATCCTCCAGAGGAGTATACTATAATTTCATAGACAACTTGTTGCAAGAGACCTTCAGAGATATATACCCATCTGTAAAAGGTTATAAACCAATCATACAATAATTAAAACGAATACATGGAAATATATTATTCTACCTACGTGAGGGGTTAGGTCCCTAACATGTCCTCCCCCTTAAAAAACAACCTTGTCCTTAAGGCTCGAGATGAGTAAATTGTTGCAAAATGGTAGCAAGTTCCCAAGTGGCATCTGTTGGAGTTGTATCTTTCCAATGGACTAACACTTCCTTGATGGTGTGCTGACACAGAACATGCTCACGCTGGTCCAAAACTGCTTGTGGATGTATCTAAATGGAGCCTTCTTCGTCCAACTTGGGAAGGGTGGTTTTGGTTTGGCACTTATTTCCAATCACCTTCTTTAAGCAGAAAACATGAAAAAGAGGATGGAGCTTAGAAGGACTGGGAAACGCTAACTGATAGGCCACCATCCCACATGCTTGAGAACTGTATAAGGACCATAAAATTTGGGCGCCTATTTCTAACAATGGTCAGCCTTGAGGGAATTTTTCTTGTAAGGTTGAAGTCGAAGAAACAATTGATCCCCTTCTGTAAATTGACATTCAGAGCGACCTTGATCTACTTGTTTCTTCATGCGATTCTGGGACATGACCAAATTCTCTTTGAGGTTACGGAGAATAGCCTCCCGAACTGTAAGCATTTGGAAAACCGCCTGGACCTTCCAAACAATTGGAAATTATGAGAGAATTGAAGGTGGATTTTGTCCATATACTGCTTCAAAAGGAGTCATGTAGGTAGCTCTATGGTACGAAGTGTTGTACCACCATTCAACTAGTGGTAACCATTGATCCCACTGATGACGTCTTTCCGATGCAAAACACCTCAAATATGTTTCCAATTTTTTTTTGACAACTTCAGTTTGGCCATCAATTTGGGGATGATAAGTTGTGCTGAGATGCAATTGGGTGCCTTGTAGATTGAATATTTCTTGCCAAAAATTGTTGGTGAAAGTTGGGTCGCGATAAAAAACAATAGAATCTGGCGTGCCATGAAACTTGAAGACGTGATCCATGAAACGTTGAGCCACAATGGATGTTGTAAATGGGTGTTGAAGAGCACAAAAATGAGTATACTTGGAAAGATGATCAACTACCACCATAATGACTGATTTATTGCCCAATTTAGGTAAGTCTACAATACAATCCATAGAGATATCCCACCAAATAGCAGATGGAATCAGAATCGGTTGTAGTGTGCCCAAATATTTGACTGTTTCACCCTTGTTGCATTGACACACATCACATTCAGCCACAAAATGACGAGTGTCCTGTTTCTTAGCATCCTATAAAAAAGAACGTTTGACCCTGTCATAGGTTTTGGTAAACCCGGAGTGCCCAGCTGTGGTTGTAGCACGAAGCTCAGAAACTACCATGGATTTAAATTTAAATTGTTTACTTAAATACAAATGGCCTTTGTATTGAAGCTCCTCATTAAGCCAAGAGTACCCCAGGGAACTGGAGAATTGGACTGCAATTGTTGTATCAAACGAAAACTTTTGGGATCGTGTAGCCATTCATGGTGAAAAATTTGGAGCCAATTTGGTATAATGAAGGAGAGAGAAAAAAGGGATCCTTCATCTTCATATTTTCGAGAAAGTGCATCAACAACCACATTGTCTTTTCCTTTCTTGTAAATGATCTCATAATCATATCCAAAGAGCTTAGTCACCCATTTTTGTTGCTCGGGGAAGGAAAGGCATTGTTCCAGAAAATTCTTAAGGCTTTGATGATCTGTCTTAATTTGGAAGAATTTCCCCAATATATAAGGGCACCAAAGATCCACGACATGCAGAATAGCCACCATTTCCTTTTCATAGATTGATTTTCCCAAATTTCTCTCTGATGGTTGTTTTCTGCTAAAGGGCAAAGGATGACCCTCTTGCATAAGGACATCACCAATTCCTTTCCTGGAAGCATCACATTTCAGGAAAAATATCTTTGTGAAATCAGGAAGGGCC
The DNA here is from genome assembly GCA_000966675.3 of Picea glauca. Taxonomy (NCBI): domain Eukaryota; kingdom Viridiplantae; phylum Streptophyta; class Pinopsida; order Pinales; family Pinaceae; genus Picea; species Picea glauca. Next base: position 50,981 of record JZKD02S1781278.1, on the reverse strand, counting down.
GAGACTGGAGTGGTGCACATGGCCATCTTCAAGGTTCGAAAAGCCTGAGCAGTTGTTGGAGTCCAAGTGAAAGAATTATTTTTAAGGAGTGCAATGAGAGGTGCCACTATCTTTCCATAATTCTTAACAAACTTGCGATAATAACCTGTTAAACCTAGAACTCCCAACAAGATTTTGAGAGTCTTTGGGTGAGGGAAAATCTTGCATAGCTTCAATATTTTTAGGATCCACCCTTACGTCACCCTTGCCCACAAGATGACTCAAGTACTCAACTTCCGAGGCACCAAAAGCACATTTAGATTGTTTGAGGAAAATTTTGTGTTGAGAGAGTAGATGGAGAACTCAATCCACATGAGCAAGATGGTCTATCCAGGTTTTGTTATAGATGAGGATATCATAAAAGAAAACTAACACAAAATGATGGAGAAAAGGATGAAAGACATGATTAATGAGTCTTTGGAAAGTGGAGGGAGCATTACAAAAGCCACAGGGCATGACCAAAAACTCATAGTGGCCCTCATGAGTTATAAAGGTAGCCTTAGGAATGTATGTCTCTTTCATATGTATCTAGTGGTAGCCCGAATGAAGATCAATTTTAGTAAAGAAATGGGCGCCACTCAATTCATCCAAGAGGTCATCAATAACAGGAATGGGAAATTTGTCTGTAATGGTGAGTTTGTTGAGGGCATGAAAGTTAGGACACATGTGCCAAGAAGTTTCTTTCTGAAGGAACATGACCATAGGAGAAGATTAGGGGCTCATACTAGGGCAGATAACACCTGCGTTGAGCATTTCTTGAACTATTTTCTGAATTTCATTTTTTTGGGAAAAGGGGTGATGATAGGGATGGATATTGGGATGAAGGATTCCTTGGACAAGGGTAATGAAATGATCATGAACACCATGGGGAGGGAGTCCCTGGGGAGTGGAAAAAAACAGTTGATTTTTAGAGAGGATGGATTGGAGGTCCTGTGACACAGAGGGTGTCTCAGCGGCTTGTATGGCATGGAGTTGGGAAATAATGCCAGAATGACCTTTTTCAAGTAGATTTTTCACGCGATGTGAACTAATGATCTCCGGGGAACCGACCGTGGCTCCTTGGAACTTATATTGTTGGCCATCCTAGTCAAATTGCATGGTTAATACCTTAAAATCCACGAGAATGGGACCCAAAGTCCTTAGCCATTCTGTACCCAACACAATGTCATAATCACCCATGCCGATAGAAAACATATGAGATTTAAGATGGTATTTACCAATTTGGAGACACACATTTTCACAACGCCCTCCACATTTCATGGACCCACCATTATCAATCATGATTTGGAAATTATTGATTGCACAGATATAGAAATTAGTTTCTTGGGCAATGTGGTGATGAATAAAATTATGGGTGCTTCCGCTATAAACAAGAATGATGACCTTCCGATGCTTGATGCAACCAATTACAACTGAGGGTTTGTGGAGAAGAAAATCCAGTGAGAGAATCTAGGTAAATGACCAGTTCTACTTAGGGAGGGTCTGAGGGATGGGTTATGTCAGTGGATTCAGGTGACATAAACATAATGGGAGCCTCAACACCCTCTTCTGAAACATCCTCCGAGATGGCCATAAAAAGATTTTGTTTCTTACACTTGTGTCCCAGAAAGTATTTGTCATCACAATTATAACAAATTCCTTTGAGTTGGCATTCAACCATTTCGTCCCTGGTCAATTTTTGTATATTTAGTGGAGTAGAAGGGGAAGTTGGAGTTACTAGTTTAGTGCGAGGAATAAAGGAGGGTTTGCAGTTTTGAGAAGAGATAACATGTTGTGTTTCCTTAGATATTTTAATAGAATCCACCCAACTCTAAGGCCGATCCATGTGGACATGAGCACAAATCTCATCCTTGAGGCCACTGATAAAACATTCTCGGAAAAAAGCATCATACATGCCCTCTTTACAAAAATCCAGTTGCTCAAAAGCAGTTATAAAGCCTTCCACTATTCCAAATTGTTTCAACTTTTTGAAACGGCATAAATGGTTGGTGTCAGTGCCAAAGCATTCATACATCTCTACCATAAAGTGTGTCCAAGCCACATACCCTTGGCGAGCATTTTTTCTCCATTTCCAACGTTCTTGATATATATGGAGAACACCATACCGAAGTTTGGCCAACTCATCCGTAATGCCATACAAAGAGAAATAATTTACCATTTGAGTCTTACATTACCACTAGACAATATTGAGTGATCAATAACAAGATATTATTCCCACTCCACCACTGGAATTGAGCATGGAAGGAAGGAAGAGAAAAGAGACCCACCCAGTGGGACCCGATCCATCAAATTTGTCAGATCCACACACGGAAGGTGTAGGTCACGCTGAAAGTGATGCGACTGAAAATTCTGGGAATGAGAGGAAGTTTCACCTTCGATATGCAAAGTTGGGTCGAATAAGGGAAGATCTACATGGATATGTAGCCTAGTGCAGATTGTCGTAGCAACAGATTCAAGATGGGTAGTAATGTCTTGTTTGAGATCTTGTTTGAGTTCCGCGATTGAGGCAGTGATGGAGGAATGCATCTTTTGATTGATGGTGGAAATATTGGCACTGAGTTGTCGCACTTCTTGTTGGGTTTCTGTGAAATTAGAGTGAAAGTTAGTAAAGCGAGCTTCCAAGTCTTGGCTACAGGTATGGGCCATGATGATGAGGGAACATGAAAAGGGGCGGGTAGGACCACACATAAAATGGGTTATGGGTTAAGTGTATCACAACGATCAGGGCGACGAGTTGAATCCAATGGGGTAAAGCCCAAATAAGGTTGTTGGAAGGGGGTCGTTTCCACTAAAACGTTTTTTCTGAAAAATGATAGGTATGACTACTATAAGGGAGAAGAGAGAAATCCAATGGAATAGGTCTCAAATAATGGTGCCAACAGGATCCAGGAGACAATTGCGTGGCAATAGATCTTGCATGTTCTGTTTTTTTTTTCCATCCCCAAAGGTTAGGTAATCAAGGGTTCTACAGACAAGTTTTTTCCCTATGCTATAGCTCTATGACATATGTGTGGGGTGTTATCGGGCTAATTGTTAAGTGCAGACACAAATCAATCACCCTAGCTTCAGTATGAAACTAGAACAAAACAAGACAGGACATGGCGCTTTCCCTAAGCTCTAATCTTCAAATTTACTATCAAACAAGAGATGAATGACATACCTTTGAATATCGTGTAGAAATTTCACTACAAATTATATATTGCCTAGATTCTCCTGATCTAACAATTATATGCCACTGTTAAATACAAAATCACTTCTACAAAAATTCTTGTGGAATTTAAAAAATGATCGCCAATTGCAATATCAAGAAGAAAGATCAATCACACATAACACAGATTTTTTTACTAGGAAATCATAAATCTAAAAACCCCACTATCATATATTATGTATATATCATGGATCATGAAACAATCTCATAAGAAAATCTAATCCAAGAGCTCTCAGTACAGTATACATTCATCTCACACTATCTTGCAAAAATTGGCAAATACATGTGCCAATTTACTGCCTCCAGACATCCTACCTCCTTTGCGCAATCCATGCTAATGGAAAACCTACAAATGAATCTGAATTCCTCTTGCCTAGGATGTGCATTCCTCATGGGCACATCCACTGTGTGTGTGGTTGCATGAGTGCACTCACTAATGTCACAATTGATAGTCAAATTGTCCCTTTCACCTGTTATCTCAACTGGGTCTCCACTAGATCTGACATGCATGTATTTAACAGTGGTAAACCTTGAGTTCCATGTGAGATCACTGATTGTGACTTAATTAATAATTAATTCACTGATCTCTCACTAGTGTAAGTTCAGTTACAACTAGTACAACTGAGCTTAACTCACCTAACTGAGTTAAACTACTTTACAACTCACATAACTACACATCCAACTCTGTTACAACTTCGAATCTCTCAGTTACAACCAATTCGACTTGCATGTCCCACCAACCAACCTTTGAAATTGAATTTCCTATAGCTAACTGAGCTTCCATTTCAGTTAACTATTTTCAAGTAATTATGAGATAATAGATTGATATTTATTGTCTAATTTATTTAAGGGAAAAATAAATTAGACACACATTTCTTGTTGACTTTTCAACACTCCCTCTCAACAATAAATGGATTATCCTTCACCCCAATCCTATCTCTATGGTATTTGAATTTTCTCCTGGTGAGTGCCTTCGTTAGAATGTCTACATCCTGATCTTTCGTAGGAATGTACTGAAGCAACATGATCTTCTGCTGCACACAATCTCTGATATGATGATACTAGATATCTATATGCTTAGATCTATCATGAAACACAGGATTAATAGAGAGTTTAATGCAACTCTGATTATCACAATGAATCACTGTCGGATCTAAATGAGAACCAAAAAAACCAACCAAGATCTTTCTCATCCAGATAGCCTTACATGCATCTTGACTCGCTACCATGTATTCTACTTCCATTGAACTGAGTGCCACAGATCTCTACTTCATGTTGTACCAAGAAACAATTGTAGATATGATACTAAATATCCCCCCTTGATGTGCTCTTTCTGTCCATTGGGCTACCTGCCCAATCTGCATCCTTGAAGCCATGCAACTTCACCTCATCCATCTGTCTATACCATAAGCCATACTCAGATGTGTCCCTCAGGTATCTCAGGAAATGCTTGCTCGCCTTCCAAAAGAGCTTGGTAGGCTTAACCATCGCTTGACTCAATTGGTTAACCACATATCAAATGTTTGGTCTCATGTTCACTACATACATTAGCGAACCCACTAACTATTGATAGACAGTAGCATCCACTACCTCTCCAGAATTAGCATCCTCTTTCCTCTAATTTCGTGGAAGAGGAGTATCCATGGGTTTGAATCCATCCATGTGAAACTTACCCAGTATCTCCATTGCATACTTGCCTTGAGACACAAAAATTTCACCATCTCGCTGCCATATTTCCAATCGAAGGAAATAATGAAGGAGGCCCATATCCTTCATCTCGAACTCCTTTTCAAGATCCTCCTTGCATGAGTGTATCAGCTGCTCATCACCAGTCAATATTAAATCATCAACATAAATACAAATGATTAAAATCTTACCCTCCACCACAATTTTGTATAGGTTTGCATCCGCTTCACTTTTGGTGAAGCCCAGTCTGGTGAAATAGTTGTTTATCTGAGTGTACCAAGCATAGGGTTCTTGGTTCAGCCCATACAACGCTCTTTTGAGTCAGCACACATGCGACTCACTGTTGAAGATCTCAAATCTTTCAGGCTTCTCTATGTACACTTTTTCCTCAATTATCCCATTGAGAAATGTAGTTTTTACATCCATCAGATGAATGCGCCAGCCCATATGCGCTGAGAGAGAAAAGATGGATCTTATGGAAGAGTACCCTGTGACAGGTGCAAAGGTCTCATCATAATCTATCCCCTCAATTTGTGAGAAGCCCCGGACCACAAATATAGCCTTGTATTTCTCAACACTCCCATCAACATCTTGCTTTAACTTGTAGATCAATCTCTAACCTACCACTGATTTGTTGACCATTCTTGGGATAATTTCCCATGCAGTGTTTTTGACAATGGAGTCATACTCCTCCACCATTGCATCAACCCAAGTGGTATCCTACATCGCTTCCTAAAAGGAAGATGGTTCAGTCACAATACGTTTTCTCATGAGAGCCATGTATCCAGTAAATCGATCAGGAGACTGTCTCTGTCTGCGCTGTGAAGTAGGGGCTCCTACATTCTGTGCAACATCTAGTCTCAATCTATCAGCTTTTGTGGTGTGCTTTCTGCCATTTTTGATGGATAGCTCTGCATGAGTGGTTTCCCCCACTCCATGAACCTCCTCATGTGGTTGATCCACATCTTGAGACTCATCTTTGGGAACCAACAGTTCCTCCTTTGCATGCAATTCTAGCTCCCTCTCAAGTGACAACCACATGGCTTTCCCCTCATCAAATTTTATATCTCGTCGCACAACAATCATTCTAGTATTTGGAAAATACACACGATAATTATGGGGTGTTTCTGTGTACCCCAAAAAATCCCAACTTCAACAATCGATTCCAACTTCTTCCTAACATCCTTGGTCACATGCACATAAACAGATGAGCCAAAAATCGTAAAGTGTGAAACATCAGGTTTCTTACCAGTGAAAGCTTATTCAGGTGTACTCATGCCAGGTACTCTATGAGGACAATGGTTTTGCACATAAACCATAGCATTGAATGCTTCCACCCACAAATACATTAGTAGGCCCTGATCATGCAACATCGCTCGTGCTGCACCCACGATCGTTCTGTTCTTCCTCTCCATGACCCCATTTTGTTGTGGGTTATGAGGCACTATGAGTTCTCTTCGAATTCCTTCTTTGTTGCAAAATTCTTTGAATTCATTAGAGATGTATTCTCCACCATTATCGCTCCTCAGAGCCTTCACTTTCTTCCCCGACTCTTTCTCCACCAATTCTTTAAACTCACAGAACTTTGAGAATGCTTGATCCTTCTTCTGCATGAATAAGATCCAGCATTTATGAAAAAATTCATCAACAAAAATAACATAATACTTATGTTTTTCTGTTGAAGCAAGTGAGAATGGTCCACACACATCTTTGTGAACTCTCTCTAGGATCACCGAAGCACAGTTCTCCTTTTCATGAAAGGTGGATTTTACATACTTCCCCATGGTGCAACCCTTGCATTGATCTAACTGGGTATGTGTTCCCATTGGAATTCCAATAGATATTTGCAGCATGATTTTCAAGGCTCCATGATGAAGATGGCCCAATCGTCTGTGCCATAATTCTCCCTCATCCTGGCTCACCACTTTTTCTACCTTTCCCATCATGGAAGCACAACCATCTACCTCTAGCTTGTAGATATTCTTAACTCGAATCCCTATCCTCTTGACTTGACCCGTTGTTTTATATCGCAGAAAAGATTTTCCATTCTGAAGACAACATCATAGCCTCTGTCCTCCAACATTGCGACTGAGACCAAGTTTTTCTTTAGACCTGGAACATGCATAACATCTTTCAATTGAAATGGTTTACCTGAATCCCTCTGAAAGATAATGGTACCAATGCTAGTCGCACTGTATCATCCATCGTCGCCCATCTCAATATGGATTTTGAGATTTTTCTCCTTCAAGTCACTGAAAATCTCCTTATCTCCCATCATGTGGAAGGAAGCGCCACTATCCAAATACCACACTGATCCCAATGCACTTGACGCCATGCATATGATCAAAGAGAATTCAAGTTCAAATTGCGAGGCAAGGGCCTCACCAACTGCAACTCCAACAACCTTCTTATTCTTCTTCTTCTGCGGATAGTTAGTAATGAGATGCCCATGTTTGTGATAGTGAAAATACTTCACTTTGGACAAATCCAGCTTCTTGACTTTAGACTCAAATTTTGAATGGAATTTCTTCCCCTTCCCTTTCCTTGCTTTGGTATCCATAGCACAATCCTCTTCATCATCATGATTTGATGAATATCTATCTCCGGTGTTCCGCCTAAGCTCCTCCTGCACCAAATCCAACCATAGTCATTCCCAATATAGCATTTTTTCCCTTCCATTGACAAAGTCTTGATAATCATGCCAATTCTTAGGAAGTCCTAGGAGAGCCAAGCTCACCAAATCATCATCAACGACTATTATTCTCACACTCCCTAGCTCATCCCGACATTGGAAAAACTTCGTGAGATATTTTGGAATGGAGTCGCCCTTCTCCATATTGATCTTCCTAAGTTTATCTTTGAGCACCAATTTCCTATGGTCGTTGTTGTTTTGGAATAGATCCGTCAAAGGCTTCCACATTGCATATGGTGTGGCTTTCCCATGGAGGTTTGAGACAATGTAGTCTTGTACTCCCTCCAACAAGATCCTCCTCACCTTTGCCACATTATTTTTCCATGCTTCAAGATTTGCAGCATTTGCAGCATCTGGATTAGGAACATCTTTGTCAATGAATTCCTTCAAGCCATTGTCTTCGAGTACTGCCTTCATCATGTCCTTCCAATAAATCTACTTCGAGATGCCCTCGAGTTCATATGCTAACCTCAAGTCACTAAAATCCATTTCGATCTTGAATCAACGGTAGCACCAAGAAAGTCTTTCTGCAAATTCGAATTCTATCCAGTCACAAACTCATCTTCTGCAATCTTTTGCATTCTGATACCATCTAGAAATTTCAATATAAATTATGTGTTTCCTGGATTCTATTGATCTAACAATTATATTCCACTGTTAAATAAAAAATCACTTCTACAAAAATTATTGTGGAATTTAAAACACGATCGCCAATTGCAATATCAAGAAGAAAGATCAATCACACATAACACAGATGTTTTTACTGGGAAAGCATAAAGCTAAAAACCCCACTATAATATATTATGTATATATCATGGATCATGAAACAATCTCATACAAAACTCTAATCCAAGAGCTCTTGGTACAATATACAATCGTCTCACACTATGATGCAAAAATTGGCAAATGCATGTGCCAATTTACTGCCTCCAGACAGCCTGCCTCCTCTGCGAAATCCATGCTAATGGAAAACATGCAAATGAATTTGAATTCCTCTTGCCTAGGTTGCACATTCCTTATGGGCACACCCACTGTGTTTGTGGTTGCATGACTACACTCAGTAATGTCACAATTGATAGTCAAACTGTCCCTTTCACTTGTTATCTCAATTGGGTCTCCACTGGATCTGACATGCATGTAGTTAACAATGGTAAATCTTCAGTTACA
>JZKD02S1781266.1:85093-99268 GCA_000966675.3 Picea glauca | reverse complement strand
AAACCACCAGACTAGCTCCCATATCACTCGTGTTCCCACTGACACCTGTCCTCCACTCACACTTCCACATGCTTGTCCCTTATCCACTGTCATTATCGTTGACCCCTTGACCAATCACCCTGCTCTGCCACCACATATTTTCCCCTTTCCACATCACCTTCGCACCATTCCATGTCACCTCCACCAACACTCGCGTTCACTCATTCTTAGTCACCTCCAACCACACCCTTCCACATGGCCATCATTCTCTCACTATACCATGCGAGTTTGTGACAAGAACCCCGCCCACTCACCATCGTCTTCCTCCATGAATGCCTACCAGTTCTCTCTGCAAAGTTCCAACAAGAATACAAGTGGCAAAGATCAGGGTGTGGTCACCACATTTTCCAAGTGTCGAGTTGACTCAGACACATCCTGATCCTGATGCAGGTAGTTAATGAAATTGGGGGTGGTGGTTGAAACATCATCTCCCCCCATAAATTGAAAGCCAAAAAGGACTGGTCATGGAAGCAAATTGTCGGCCCGTAGTTCCCCTGCAATAGATTTTCTTGCCAACCCATGTTTCTATGAGCTCGCGTCTGACAGTAGACTGCATGGGCAGTCTGACAGAAGACAACATGCACAGTCTGACAGAGAAATCGCTGACATAAATCCTTGAATGCAATGACTCAATCTTTCATTTATTGGTTGTAGTTATTCCTGAGTATAAATATGTAGTTTTGATATTTTATTAAGGTCAGCTGGTTGAGAAAGGCTCCCGCATTGTAAAATTTTGATGAAGCATACTAGTTCTCTGGTTATGTAACTTGATTTGAGAATTCTTGATCAATCTATGTTAGCTTTCTTTCCCCATATTATTTTCTTCTGATATTGAAGTATTCATTATTGAAGGATTCACATGGATTGTTGTAGTTGTATTATGATGGATGTCCGATTATAGTGTTGTTACAATGCTCTTCAGTTTCCTGAAAGTTTGAATCCAAGAGGATCTTGTGTTTGAAGTTTTTTCCTCCTTAGACTGCTTGAAGACCCGATGTCCATAGCAGACCTCTACATTTTCCTCACCAAAGTCTTCCTGCTACTCACCTTTACTACAACTTACTGATTGAAGTTGACCAAGACCTCAATTGCTTGTGCGTGCTAGTCCAGTTTTCTGAGTTAAAACAATATTAGCTTGAGTCTTATCCATTTAACCTCTTTAAAATTACTCATTGTGACATATAACCTGATGGGTACTGGTCTTACCTTCTATGCAATCGGAGGGTGACTCTCAGTGCTAAGATTCTTGGCGTCGTTGTTGGGGAATGAATTGAAGACATTTCCCTGGGATTGAACAACAAAGCTTACTGATTCTGAAAGTGTATCAGAAATCAGTACATCAAAGATTGCAATTTGCACCTGGCGATTCTGCTATTTCAATTGTGGCTCTGAAAAGAAGACACACGAGGTCCACTCCACAACTACCTCTAGTAATGCCTGAAGTCAACCCAAAGAAAATAATCAGAAAAGGAAAGATCCCTCAAGAAGGTACTTCAGCTACTAAGCCAAGTGATTCTGGTCATTTTCATAATCCTTATTTTACTACTCTAGTAGTTGCTTCTAATTCTCCTGTTATACCATCTATTGGAGTTTCCAGAAATTTAAATTTTAGGATTTTTTTTGCTGATTTCTCCCTTCCTAGCCTCGGTTTGGAAGGAGAAATATTTGACACCCTTTTTCCCCTGAAGTTGTAATGTGGTTTAAACCCATAACCTCAGAAGACTTTCCCACTCTGGGCTTTACTACTCCTCCTCCTATTAGAGTTGTTGCATTTACAGAGGGGTAAACCTATGTTCCTTCAAGCCCTGTATCTGTTTCCCCAAACACTCAGGTGTTTCCTATTTCACCCAGAAACACATCTCCACTCTCACCTGTCCAAGCTCCATCCCCTCCTGGTTCTCCTCCAATTCACATCCCAATGGTAGGTGTTAATCCCCCTAGGAACAGAATGGATGCCATAGTAGCTGCTAGATACGCCCCTCTCATTTTGCTTCAACCCCTGAATGCTCTCCCAGCTGGTGGCTACCTTAAGCAGTTTCCCAAGTTCACATGTGAGGGAGACATAACTGTAGAAGAGCACCTTGCATCCTTTTATAGTTATGCAGACAATTATGTCATTGTAAATGAAGATGTATGGATGTGAATTTTTGTTCATAGCCTTTATGGAAAGGCTAGGAAATGGTTTAGGTCCTTGGCTCCTGTATCTATTTATGGTATTGAAGCCCTGCATGATCCATTCTTAAGACAGTGGGGGGATAAAAAATATTTCCTTTACTATATTACAGAGTTTGGATCACTTAAGAAAGGAGAAGGGGAAACTGTATCTGATTTTTCAAAGAGGTTTAATAAAATGTATAATAAGATTCCCGTTGAGATTAAACCTACAAAAATATCTACCAAAATTACTTATGCTAGTGCTTTGGATGGTGATTTCCGCCTCTTGTTAAGAGAAAGAAGAGTTACTTCCTTGGATCATATGCAAGATGTGGCCCTGGAAGTGGAGTCCAATATATTGGCAGTTGACAAACTTAGGAGTAAGCCTGATAGAGACAAAGGAAAGGGGATATCTGAAGCTTCAACCTCTGGTTCCTCATTTGTCCACCCTAAAGTAGACGAATTGACCAAGTTGGTAAAGTCACTTTCTGCTAAGGTGGAAAGGTTGAAACTAGAAGGAAATAAAAGCTATAGGAATCCCCCTAATGTTGAAAATAGGGGTAACTTCAGAAGATCAAATAACACCCATCAGATTATCCAAAGAGATCAAAGAAATAGGGATATGGATGATCAGAGAATCCGGACCCCTCTCCAACTTAACCTTGTTGCTGATGAAGAAGGAGAGGAAGAAGAGGTTGATCCTGAAATCCATTTTCTTGGAAACACCTCCTCATTTCCCCATTTAACCCAATCTGCATACGAGGAGTCTCTCATGCACAACCAATTAAATGACTTGAGTAAGGGGGAAAAGACCAGAAACAGTCCAAATAAAGAAGTAAATCTTGACATCCATGATCACCCTACCAGAGCAAAAAATCCTGCTAAAGATGTAGCTGACAGCATCAAGGAAAACAGGGCATAAAACCCCTCACTAGTGGCCAAAAGTCTTGTCCCGGAAGTGAGAGAGATTCTAAAGCCCCCCTCCTCTTTTAACTTTGAGCTTGAAATTCAAAAAATTAGAATCCATTTACCCCTTTCAGAGCTGGTCAAGCATGAAGAATTCAAAAGGTGCCTCTCTAAACTGTTGCAGTCTGAGCCTTCATCTCATTCCATAGAATTAGTCAACCTTTAAGATGAAAAGCCTACCGTCATAATGGGACCCTTGGTGGAAGATAGAGATGATTTATCTCCCCCCTTCTATACATCACTGAACATACATGATAAAATTTTGCATAACTGTTTGATGGACTAAGGGGTATCTCATAATCTCATGCCCAAAACCATCATGGATGAACTTGGATTAGAAATCACAAAGACTTACCATGCCTTATATTATTTTGACTCTAGGAAAGTAAAGTGTCTTGGGGTCATCAAAGATCTAGTTGTGACCTTGTTTCAGTTGCCCATGAAAAGTGTGGTCATGGATATCAAGGTGGATGATGTTCCCCCCAAGTTTGGCATGCTCTTGTCATGATATTGGATAAAACGACATGGGGGAACCTTGCAGATGGACCTCACATATGCTATCATTCCTGTGTTTGGTGGGGAGAATAGAAGGCTATACATGGAAGCTCAATTATCCTACATTAATAGTGACGAAGCAAACCCCACCAACCATCCTATTTTTTCACTTGATATTGATTTGGGATCCAATATATTGCAACTCATTGATGCTCCTGAACCTCCTCTTGAAATTAGAAAGAAGTCCATTACTTTTTGTGAAGATTCTACTCCAATCACCTATGTTTGGAAGATGTTCTTTGACGGAACGTCTTCTAGGGAAGGTGTTGGTGCTGGAGTGGTCTTTGTTTCACCTACTCAAGAGACTATATATTTGTCCTACAAGTTAGAATTTGAAACTACCAATAATGTGGTAGAATAAAGCTCTTGTTTTGGGTTTGAGGGCTACAAAAGACATGGGGATTGAAGAGATATCAGTGTTTGGGGATGCTGAGTTAGTTGTCCATCAGATCAAAAATATTTATCAAGCTAATCACCCTAGGCTAAGATCTTATAGAAATGAAGTGTGGGACCTGTATGACATTTTTTTCTTAGCTTTCAAAATTTCATTTTTTCCAAGAGAAGAGAATACCATGGTTGATTCTTTGGCTATTTCAGCAAGTAATTTCAGAGTCCCTTTGCCACCTAAACTCAAGTATGATGTAGAAGTGAAATAAAGACCCTCTATACCTGACAATGTCAATAATTAGAAAATATTTGAGGATGATCATCAGATCAAAAGATTCTTTGAGAGTGTTGATGAGTTTTTTGCATTACATATTGATCAAGATCATGATTCTGAATGTAATTCCCATGCTGTTGTTTTTCTAAATGAAATTGGTAATCATCGTATTGTTCAGTTGCCTAGCAATCATATTCGAAAAGTACTAGTTCCTTTGGAAAAACTTTTTGACAAGAATGATGTGGTTGTGAAGGGTAAAGGTTCAACTGATGATGTTGATGTAACTGAGTGCAATATTGGTACAGAGAAGGATCCAAAATTTATCAAGTTGTCAAGAAGCTTGTCAAGGGAAGAAAAGGCTGAATATGTTGAGTTGTTAAAAGAGTTTGTTGATGTGTTTGCCTGGACATATGAAGATCTCAGAACATACGACACAAGTATCATTGAATAAAAAATTCCCTTGAAAGAAGAGGTGAAACCTTTCAGGCAGAAACTCAGACAGATAAGCCCAATGTTGCTACCTATTATGGAAAAGGAATTAAAGAAGTTGTTGGATGCCTAGATCATTATACCCTTGAGATATTTTGAATGGGTAGCCAAACTGGTCCCAATGAGAAAGAAGAATGGAGAAATCAGACTTTGTGTCGATTTTTGAAGCCTGAACAAAATCTCTGAGAAGGATAATTACCCCTTGCCAAAGATGGAGCACATATTGTAGAGGGTGACAGGTTCATCTTGGATCTCCATGATTGATGGATTTTCTCGCTACAATCAAATCTATGTCCTTCCTGAAGATAGAGAGAAGACAACCTTCACTACTCCTTGGGGTACATTTATGTATTCTAAGATGCCCTTCGGATTGATAAACGCAGGGGAAAATTTTCAACAAGCCATGGACATAACCTTTATTGGAGAAAAGGACAAGTTTGTAGTCATCTATATGGATGACATAACAGTGTTCTCACAATCTGATAAAGAACATTGTTATCATCTGAGAAGGGTCTTCTTGAAATGCAAAAAAATTGGTCTCTCTTTAAATCCCAAAAAATCATTGTTTTCCATGAAGGAGGGGAAATTGTTGGGGCACATAGTATCAGTTGAGGGGGTCAGGATTGATTCTAGTAGGGTAGAATCTATCCAAACCTTGTCACTCCCTATATCTAAGAAAGAATTTCAATCTTTCTTAGGGAAAATTAATTTTTTGAGAAGGTTTGTTTTTAATTTTGCTTAATTGGTAAAACATATTACAACCATGTTAAGGAAAGGAAATGAAAACAAATGGACTGATTAATCTCGTAATTCTTTTGATCAAATAAAGAAGGCCTTAACTGAAGCACCTGTGCTCATCAGTCCTGACTACTTCAAAGATTTTCTGATTTTTTCCTTCGCTTAATTTGACACAGTAGCAGTTGTTTTATTGCAGAAGAATGATGAAGGGCTAGAGCAACCCATTGCCTTTTTCAGTAGGGCATTGAGAGATGCTGAATTAAAATATGACAACATGGAAAATTAGGCCTATGCTTTGGTTAAATCCCTCAAGGATTTTAGGGTCTATTTTCTACATTCAAGAGTCATTGCATATGTCCCTTCAGCTTCTGTGAAGGAAATTCTCATTCAGCCTGACATAGAAGGAAGAAGGAGCAAGTGGATTTCCAAAATCCTTGAATTTGATCTTGAAATAAAGCCCACCAAATTGGTTAAAGGCCAAGGTTTAACTAAACTACTGGCTGAATCCAATTAAAAATATTTGGGGGTTAATTTCATCAACACTTTCTCAGAAAATCAGCAAGATGAGTTGTCTGATAAAGGTTCTCAAGTCAGCCCTCCATTGGCAGAATGTGCTTGGTACAAGGACATTATATTTTTTCTACAAAAGTTGCAGCTTCCTGATGGTATGGACAAGAACAAGGTAATATATTTGAAGCTTAAATAAATTAAATATTGTCTTATTGATCAAGTCTTGTATTGGAAAGACCCTCTGGGAGTGCTGTTGAGATGTTTAGACCCATAGGAGGCCCAAAATATTATGTTTGATTTTCATGACATTTTATGTGGGGGACATCACTTTTGGAGAACTACAGCCTATAATATTCTCAGGGCTGGGTATTTATGGCCCATTCTATTCACAAATGTTTGTTCAAATATCATATCTTGTGTTAAGTGTAAAAAATTCTCTCGGAAGCAGTAGCTCAAGTATTTGCCTTTGAAGCATGTGGTAGCTTCAACATCCTTTCAGTAGTGGGGCCTAAATTTTATTGGGGAAATTCATCCTGCTTCAAGTGGTCAACATAGGTGGATCTTGACTGCTACGAATTACTTTACTAAGTGGATAGAATCTATCCCCACAAGGAATGCTTCCCACAAGGTATTCATTGGTTTTCTTGAGGATATTATGGCAAGATTTGTTTGTTCGAACAGAATTGTCATTGATAATGATGCATCCTTCAAGGCTGAACCATTGATCTGGTTCTGTGAGAAATTTGGGATCACATTGATTTACTCTACTCCTTACTACCCCCAAGGGAATGGACTGGCAAATTCCTCTAACAAAATCCTTATAAAGATCATCAAAATATTGTTAGAGGACAATAAGAAAGCATAGGATTCGAAGCTCAAATTTTCTTTGTGGGCTGATAGAGTGACAACAAAGAGGTCTCTTGGTGTCTCTCCTTTTCAGCTTGTGTATGGAGTCGAGGCCATATTTCCTTCTCAGCTTGCCTTGCCTGTGGAAAAATTCTTCCAAGACTACCAAGGAGAACCTGATGATATGATTAGAAGAATACAACAGCTGGCAGAAGTGCAGTAGACTAGGGAGAAGCTACTAGACAAAGCACATGACCATCAACAAAAGATCAAGCAGGCCTTTGACAAGAAGGTAAGCAAAGAAGATTTCTAGCTGGGAGATCTACTACTCAAATGGGATGCACCCAAGTAGGACAAAGGCAAGCACGATAAATTTGAAGCCTTGTGGATCGATCCCTTCAAAATTTCTGAGGTATTTTCAAATAATACTTACAAGTTGCAGAATTTGGAGGAGACTGAAGTTTTTGGTGGCCTTGTAAATGGGCATTTTCTGAAAAAGTTCCTTGTTTGAGCCATGAGTGGCTTTCACTCCATTGTAAATATCATTCTCCTGTTTGTTTTAATAATTGACTCCACAACCCAATGGATAAGGAATTGAAGCTACTAGAGTTATTAGAGCCTCGCAGGGAGGTCTCTATCCCCCATGGAGCCTATATTATCATAAGGAAGTTTTGATGAATTGATGTTGTTTCCTTAGGAAATAACCCCTTGGTAAAGAAATAAGGGATAGGGGTTATTTCATGATCCAATTTATGCTTTTATCCTAAGTTCTTGGGAAATTTGATGCTTTGGTGCGTTGCAGATAAAGGGCACACTCAGATCTATGACTAAGTTAGGCGCGCTCATATCTACGGTCAGCAGCAACAACTCAGACCCCCCCCCATCCTTTCTTCGTTTAACGAGGGGGAGGGTTCCAAGTTAGTGGTTTTCGGGCACGGGACCTCCTTGATGTGTTGTCTCCACAACAACTCGGACCCCCCCATGCTTTACCGCTTACTGCTTACCCTCCCCCTCCGAGTAAACCGCCAGACCGCCTCCCATACCGCCCGCGCTCCCGCTGACACCTGTCCCTTCTCTACTACCATTGTTGTTTACCCCCTGACCAATCACCCCACTCCGCGACCACATATTTTCTCCTTGCCATGTCACCTTCACGCCATTCCATGTCACCTCCGCCAACACTCGCGTTCACTCATTCCCAGTCACCTCCAACCGCACTCATCCACATGGCCATCGTTCACCCACTGTACCATGTGATTTTGCGCGAAGCACCCCGCCCACTCACCATCATCTTCCTCCACATCTGCCTGCCAGTTTTCTCTGCAAAGCTCTAGCAAGAATACAGGTGGAAAAGATCAAGGCTTGGTTGCCACGTTTTCCAAGTGCCGAGTTGACTCAGGCCCTTCTTGATCCCGATGCAGGTAGTTAATGGAAGAGGGGGTTGTGGTTGAAACATTGTCTCCCCCCATAAATGGAAAGCCATAAAGGACTTGTCATGGAAGTAGACTGTCGGCTTGTAGTTCCCCTGCAACAGATTTTCCTGCCAACCCATGCTTCTTTGAGCTCGCGTCTGACAGAAGACTGCATGGGCAGTCTGACAGAATACTACATGCACAATCTGACAGAGAACTTGCCGACGTAAAGCCTTGAATGCAATGACTCAATCACACCTCTATTGGTTGTAGTCAGTCCTAAGTATAAATATGTAGTTTTGATATTTTTTTAAGGTCGGATGGTTGAGCAAGGCTCCCACATTGTAAAATTTTGATGAAGCATACTGGTTCTTTGGTTATGTAACTTGATTTGAGACTTCTTGATCAATATAAGTTAGCTTTCTTTCCCCATCTTATTTGCCTCTGACACTGAAGTATTCATGATTGAAGGATTCACATGGATTTTTGTAGTTGTATTATGATGGATGTTCAATTATAGTGTTGTTACAATGCTCTTCAGTTTCTTGAAACTTTGAATCCAAGAGGATCTTGTATTTGAAGTTTTTTCCTCCTTAGGATGCTTGAAGACCCGATGTCCATAGTAGAACTCTACATTTTCCTCACCAAAGTCTTCCTGCTACTCACCTTTACTACAACTTACTGACTGAAGTTGACCAAGACCTCAATTTCTTGTGCGGGATAGTCCAGTTTTCTGAGTTAAAACAATATTATCTCGAGTCTTATCCCTTTGACCTATTTAAAATTACACATTGTGACATATAACCTGATGGGTACTGGGCTTACCTTCTATCCAATTGGAGGGTGACTCTCAGTGCTAAAACCCAGGAGCATCATTGTTAGAGTCAAGTTCGAGCAACTTTCCAATAGATTACATACCACCAAGGAAGTCGTCAACGGAGTTGGTCCACTTACAAAAGGAAGCAAAGTATTCGCTCTTAGAGCCAGAAATTCCACCAGGAGTAATCTTCGAAGAAGATATGATCGGTGTAGTGTCGAGTCTGATGTTCATAGATCCTGACTTGTCTGATGAGTATAATTTCCCAGACTTAGCCCTGAATAAATATTTGTGGACATTCATCGATCTAGAGACGTCATTTATCAGATTCGAGCCAAAGACATGGGAAGCAAGATTGGAAAAATCGAGAATCCTAAATTTCTTACAAATCCCGCATTTGGGTAGGAGCAACGAGATAAAAACATGTGTCAATATGTTGTTTAGTTTTGTTCATGGAGAATAACTATGGTTCGACATACCTATGTCTATCGAACTAGAGATGATCGCATGGATCACAAGGTTTCCCATGATAGGAGAGGACCCATCAATATTTTTTACAGACAAGTCCAATGAAAAATCATTGTCAGAGAAGATGAAGGAGAAGTTTGGTACGTTCAGAGAAGCGTGTGGACTCGATGAAGCAAGCATCAATGCCGACTATGTCAAGTTTGCAACACAAGTGTTAGATTTCAAATTTATGAGAAAGTGTCACAGAGATCAAGTTCAAGCATGAGTGATAACAATGGTAGAAAATTGTGTCAAAGGCGTTTAGATGAGTTGGGTGATGTTCCTAGTCAACTAGTTTAAGAAAAACTATCGAGAAGTGAAAGACAAAGGTATGGGGTTTTTCTACGCATGGTTGTCGATATTAATAGCATTAGTGACTTGGAGGGAGCCAGGAGACACACAATTTTTGTCAGCAACAAATAATCCATGCTTAGCAGCAAGGTACACGAACTTGTGGCAAACTGTGCACAAGGAGAGACAACGAGACAACAATATTCACTTCTACATCTATAAGGAATTCATTAGGGAAATCATTCAAAGGATACCACACATACCACCATAGGTGGTATAAGCATACAAGTCACTTGTTCTCTTTAAGTAAGGGCACCATCATATGTATATCCAAGTCAACAATCGTTGCCTACACAATATTGGGTAACTAAGGAAGAGATGGGACACATAATGGAAGATTGAGATGATGATTGGAAGATCCCAATGACAAAGACATAGACAGAGAAACTAGAGACATAAATCCTTGAGGTAGTAAATACATGATGAATAAAATGAAGAAAGGGATGACGAAGGAAATGGCACATGAAGAAAAACAAAAAAGATAGTCCCACACACGGGAGAGAAGAGAAAATAAGTAGACACAAGGAAAGAAGCCACAAAAAACAAGAAAATGAAAGTTGTAAGGGAACCAACCATTTAATCGCTCACATAAGATGACTTGGAAAATATTGCAGACCAAGTTAAGGAAGCAACATATGAATCTTTTGATCACGTGAAAAAACAACAAGAAGAAAGGAATTCAGATATGCAAGCACTGATTTTTGCGTTGCAAAAATTTTTGGAGACCACAAAACTTGTAACAATACAAAAAGGAAAATAAGTGTAAGCAGAGAATACAATGCAAACAACCGAGGTGAAACATTTGACATCTAGTGTATCAAGAGAAATAAAAGTAATGAAGATAGCGACGAGAGCTTTAGAGTTCCCCATGGTAGAATTGAAAGACAATCCAAGGAACTAATTCATATTGACTTAGTGTTATCTTCTTTGTTGGTTGAAGTCTTATACAGATTATAGATGAGTGTGACATAGGAACTTCAAGTTCATGCAATTTAAACCTTGATGGAGTTGACAAAGAAAGTCACGGATAAATACATGTTGCAAGCATAATATGACCAACTTAGGTTGGAATGAGACGAGGCTGGGCAACGGAAAGAGAGAGTGAAGCAGGAAGTCCAGGGGGTGTACAACATTATTCTAGAAGTACTTAGGGAGAAATATTCCCCATTGGAGGAACGGGTGACAAATATTAGTGAAGCCATTAATTGATTTTGTACTAATATCGATGGCTTAGAAGAATGACATATACCAGGCACTCCCTCAGAGGTAAGGGAGAAAAGAGAGAAGTTGGATACCACAACTTTAGAGAAAATTAGAATCTTAGAAGCAGAATGTACAAAACTGTATGCTGAAAGCACATGAGCTTGGACGCAATTGATTGAATACATGGATCTACAGGCGATTGGCCAGAAGTTACAAGATACGTAGGACAAGGCACATAAGTTTAAGGAAGTCATGAGTACATTACAACCAACATAGATGGTAAAAACAATGACAAAAAACCAAAATATATAGTTAGAGATGAATCAACTAATGGTGGAGGAGCAGGCTCTTGCACATAAGATTGAGACCTTGCGGGAATAAGCCTATAAGATGGCAATATAATTAGCAGTTACTCAAGGTCTATTCAAGTAGACAATCCAGGAAAGAGATGAAAAAGTAAAGGCTCGTATCACCATAGATATGGACGAAAAAATTGTCCAGTAGAAAACCCAAGTCAGGGAGAAAGTTGCAACGGCTAGGCATACATTAAATAAATTTTTTGCAACATGGAAGCATACCTGAAGTGGCTTGGGATGAGTGACATGTTAGTGTTGGGGGCATGTTGGAGCAGACTATTTTGGATAATTTTTTGAAATCACGCAGAAGAGGATAGCATGAAATTTTGGCAAAGAAGAAGTGCATGCGGAAAGAAGCTAACACATTATCAACAATCAACACGCAAGAAACAAGAGTTAGTTAGGATGTTTTGGGATAATTTGTCCACTTTTTAACCATGTTGTAACGGAATAATCCCTAATAGAATACTATAAATATGTATGGGTTTTTGGGTAGAACATGAGTCATGAGTGAGAAGCGAGAGTAAAGAATGATGAGTTATGAATGTCGAGTATGAGTGGAGTTAAATATCAAGAGAGAAGTATGTGTGCATTGTAGAATAGAACGAATTGAGAAGGTTTGGGATTTTTACTGAATATTTAGTTATGAGCATAGTGCACATGAATGTAATGGATATTATGAATGAATGAATAAGAAGCCATGCATTGTGGATGTAGCCTAGTTTGGGGTGAACCACGTTAAAACCTTGTTTCTTGATGTGTTTCTTATGTGTGTTATGTTTCTGACGAATGTGATGGATGGTCAATACATATTTGTTTACTATTTGTGGGTACTGCACAATGATGGTGACTGTTTAGTATTCTAAATATGTCATTGGTATATGTTGTTATGATCCCAAACACTTAAGTCGTAATTTTAAGTGGATTAATGTTGCGCAGGGTATATTGCATGGTAATTAAAGGTTAAGTAATTGAAATTGTTCGCACAGTAAATGAATATACAATACATAGTACAGTCATGTTGAATACCTAACTTCCCCTCATCACTATAGAAACTTGGTTCCTGCAGCCCCTCTAGATGCCTCGGGTGAGAATTCACTTGTTTGGAGGTGATGCTGAAAGGGCCAGTGTCTAAGGGTTTTGTTGGTTTATTAATGATTAACCCTGGGTCTTCGCACTACACGCCAACAAGGAGGCATCATAGGATTTTTCTTATGTGGTACTTTATTGGTTCTAAGTAATTTTATAAACCTTTTTGTTTTTTTATTTCATAATTTTTTTAAATTATAAAAAAAAAATAAAACAATTCCCCTATTTAAATGCAAAATACTTAAATATCATGGATCCTGCACCTTGAGAAAACCTAAATCCACCATCAACACATGAAGAAATACCAAACCCCAACCCATAATTAGGAAATTTAAACTTTCAAAATGATATAGGGTTGAGGTCATTAAAAACCTTTATACAAGATTTAAGAAATACTAGAGAGACCTCACAACTATCACTAGCCACATCACTAGATACCATTGTTACTTCGATTGTGAATTCCCAAGGTCAATTATCAAATATTTTTTATTATGGGGCCAAAATGTTTGACTATTATAGGATGGGTCTTGATAGAAACTAGGTCATAGACCTTAACATTTCAAAACAAGATTTGTTGAACTTGTTTATTGACCATAGAATCAGAACAAAACCTATAGCCACAAAGAAACACATGTGCATGGTATGGTTCACCTACCAACCTTTTGTAGATAGTTGTATGGATAGGTGGTTAATGGTTTTTGATAAAATGCCTTGAAATAATAGGTAGGTCCCTTTTATTTCCTTGGGAAATTGTGGGTTGAGTTTATGTTAGGTCACATGTCAACTACTTTGACATTGGTGAATTCCATGGGGTGGGTCGTGGGTCTACACATGATCTAAAAAATGCCAGGTGTGACCCATTTCTAGGTCCTTTTCCTCCTAGGTGGGTGCCTAACCCCCCTTCTTAGCATCCTCCCATGTCAAAAAAAATTAGCCAGACCCAATCATTCATTTCCACCTTGGCCTATAACCTAATGAAGCACAACACATCCATAACATTATCCCACTAGGAGGGACCTTCAAGTGATGTTAGGGGAGGGATTGGGCCTTTAGTCCCTACAATAGACTCTATCCAAGAGAGGCCACATGGACACACTAGGCATTCCTATCCTATTTCATGTGACCCTCATAGATGTTGAAGTTCTATGAAGACTAGTTATGGGATGCTGGAGGTCACTGAACATGATATTTTCATGGAGGAGGTTAGTATCTTGATCATCTCTTTTTTATTCCTTGGTTATATCTATCTATATATCTACACAGACATATAGTTTATAATTTGATTTCTTTTCTATATCTAATTATAGCATGTGTATAGTTTATATGCATGCAACTTTATGGATATGTAGGACACACTATGAATTCCCATCCTAGTTCATGTGACCCTCACAAATACGTGAGCTATGGACATGTTATGGGATGATGGATGCCAATGGATATGATAATTTATGGAGGAGGTTAGTATATTGATCATCTCTCTAT
>JZKD02S1781266.1:50872-66183 GCA_000966675.3 Picea glauca | reverse complement strand
GGTATGGAACTATTTGAAAAGGTTGATTCTGTAGCTCATTATAATTATCAAGATTCTAATGGGGGCCCTTTAAATTTTGTAAAAATTTAGGGGGAGTTGTTGGGGCCCAACACCTTGTCAACCAGGTCTTCTTCTACAACATTTTCATTTTTACTAGTCTCTAATGTTTGAGAAGACTATATTTTAAATGATGATTAAAGGAATAGGAAGATTCATATTTACCCATGGAAGACATGGATTGGTTCTGGTATCAAGCTAGGATGACGATGGAAACATTTTGCAGGAACAATAAACCCGATGCTCAAATCCTTTGAAAATTCGAAATGAAATGATAATTTGATCTTTACCCCCCTTTTTTATTTATTGAAAAGAGATATGTGTCATTGTTGTATTGGATAAATATTGAGTTTTAAAAATAAATAAAATGATTATTTACCTTTCCACCGGTCGACATCACGATTGGACACATGTATACCTTATGTTAATTTCAGGTCGGGGGTTGCAGGGGGGGGATTTATGGATGAACACCATGTCAAAAAACTTAACCTTTGGGTAGATGTTTTTGGTCCCACCCCCTTTGGTTAAACATTGAGCATACACGGGGTGGGGGCGGGGGACGAAATATGTTGTGGGTCGTCGATCTTGAAGTGGATGTGCACTATTATATCTGCAAACAAAGATGCACATTTCAATAGAATTATATAAAAACAAAATCTTATATAACAAAATAAAACAATTTACAAAGGTTTTGTTTAGACATTTGATTTAAATTAAGAAGAATTAAACTAATTTAATAAAATAAAAATGTCCCTAAAGATATTTCATCACTTAAAACAATAAAACTAAAGTTGAAATTTATTCAAACTAGAATGTTTAATAAACCAGTAACTTAGGTCCTAGAGAAATTCTATTTTTTTTATGAAAATTTATTTTTATGTTACAATAGAGTTGACTCGACTAGAATCGACGAAGGATACATATTCACCAAATATTTTGTAGTGTCAACTGCCTCTGCCCAAAATTCTTGTGCGAGATCGACACCTCTAAGCATGCTACTTGCCTTGTCCATGAATGTTTTTTTTTTATTCTTTCAGAAAATACATTTTTCTATGGGGTATATGGTATGGTATTTTGGTGTGCTATGCCACACTATTTGCAGAACATATCAAAATAATTTCCATGAAATTCACCACCATTTTCAGTTATCAACACCTTGATCTTCATATCTGTCTAGTTTTCCACAAGAGATTTAAACTCTTTAAATTTCTTAAAAACCTATGACTTCTTCCTTAGGAAATATATCCATGTATTCTTGGAAAAATCGTCTATGAAAGAGACATAATACAGGGATCAACCAAGTGAAGTCACTATTATAGGGACAAACACATCACTATGATCCAATTTAGAATCCCCTTTACCCTTGTTTCTCCATATGGGAACCTTACTCGATTTTTTTTTCCATATATGCAATGTTCACAAAACTCGACTTCTAAATTACATTCAAGAAAACCTTCAACCATACCTCTTTTATGCATATCTCGAAGTCATTTTTCTCTAATGTGTCCCATCCTCCTATGCCATAACATGGTCATGTCGACTTGACGAAGACGTGTCAATTTGGTTTGAATTGACTCAGCCCGAGATGAGTCGTCATGTCGAAATCAAGTCGACTTCAGGAACAACAATGTCATTTCATCTAGTCGATTTGACATTCCCTAACAACTTGTATATGGTTCCAATTTGAACTCATTTGATTAAGAACATCACACCCTTGACCATTTTTCACATATCCTTATGAAATAGAGTGTGCACTCCTGCATCACTCATCTTACTGATAGATATCAGGCTTCTTTCCAAACTTGGAATATGTATCACACCTGGAAAGGTTCTACTTCTCCCATCTTGTAGTATCAGTCAGACTCTTCCCCATACTACAACTTTTCTTGTTGATTCATCCCCCAAGAACACATCTCCTCCTTTATATCTCTCATACTCACAGAACCAATATCTATGAGGTTTCATATTATAGGATGATCTCGAGTCAATCAACCAAACATCTTGATCCAACTATGTACTGGGCGATGCCATATATACATCACCTCCTTTATCTGGAGTAGTCTTTCTCTTAGTCAACTTCTTCTCATCAGATCTCGTACTGAATTCCATTACCTTTGACTTGCAATCCCTTTTGTAATTCTGAACTTTACTGCATTTTCATCATATTCTCGTCGACTAAACTGGGGATTTGGATCTACCCTTTAGACTTTCTATGTGAGAATTTACCTTTATTTATGTTAGTCAGTCGACTCCTCACCATTAAAGCATCTTTGTTTGGTCCTTCCATGTTCTTTCAACTCATTTATTCTGATAGTAGACATGCAACCACATTTTCTAAAGCTAATGTGGTTTAATTAGTCCTTATAGACACAAATAAGTTATCCCAGGGGTTTGGAAAAGAACATAATAGGATAATACATTTCTCTTCCTCGATGCTTTTGATATATACAGATGATAACTGACCTATTATAGTTTTGAATGCATTCAATTTCTCAATTACCGAACTACCATCACTCATCCTCAGAAGATATAACTTATTTCTAAGGAACAACTTATTTACCATGGATTTTAATTGGTACAACCTTCCCAACTTACCCCATAGTTTCTTGGTCGAGTCTTCACCTAATACATTCAACAACATTGAATCTGCAAGACAAATTTGAATTATACTCCTTTCCCTTATTTTGAGTTTATCCCATTATTACCTTAACATACCTATCGAAATGGTACTTGGATAGACTGCTTCCGATTGTTCTCGATCTACAAGGAGATATTCAATTTTAAGATTCCAAAGCTCAAAATTTTGGTCATTGAATTTTTCGATCTCTATTCTCAAGCTACTTTCCATTATTTCAGACACAAATTTAAATATCTCTGACTTACGACTCTTACTATACCTAGGGTTTAGCTCAAATCCAAGATTTTCAAACCAAGATTTGATACCACATGTTAGGAAAATATACTTCCACCCTAAACCTTGTAGAAGAGAAGAAGAAATATATAATCAAGAAAGTAAATGACAAAGCAATCACATAGTGTACATATATTTTTATAGATTTTAACCTTGTACAATATTTTAGTGCAAATAGATTTTCAATAAAATAATAGAAAAACTACAATGGAAAATACACACATTACACAGATATTTTTCCCCTGGAAACCCAAATCGAGAAAACTAGCATATTCTATATTCATTCATAGTGATACATTGTTTACAATATAATATATATATATATATATAGGAGCCAACGACATCCAAAACCATAAACCAATGACATGGATTAGTCAACAACCCTAATTCCTTAACCGGAAATAGAAAACCATCCACAAAAACCATGTTCCTAAAAACCACCCAACAATGGAAACAAAAATCAAGGCGACATGAAAAACGAGGAAAAAATGTGACACGTTTCCCGAGGAAAAAAAATGCCAGGGGCGCTTCTCCCGAACCTGTGCAACACCCCAAGGGGGAGCCTAGCGGAAAAGATCTAGTCATGCAAATAATATAACACATACACAAAATTCTCCGACTTGTTGTTTTCTTTGCATACAGGGGGTTACAGGGTTACATAGTAAACAATCCAGGGAAGTATTGCCCATGGATCCTCTACACCAAGAGAACTTCTCAGTGCTCACATATTTTGTTAATGAATCTGCAACATTCTTTAAAGTGTCCACCTTCATCGACAAATATTTATTTTCTTCAACCATGTCTCTCACAAAGTGATATTGAATATCAATATGCTTTGTCTTTGAATGACAAGTCGGGATTTTCGCCAGAAAAATTGCACTCTGACTGTCACAATCTATCCTTATATCTTGATGTACCAAACCAATACCTTAACACAATCTTTGTAACCATACTACTTCCTTGCTTGCATGAGTGGCTTCCATGTATTCAACTTTTGTAGTTGAAAGTGCCACTACATCCTGTATTTTTCTCATCCAACTGTTTTCTCCTCCAAATAGGTTAAACACATACCCGCTTGTAGATATCCTACGATCCAGATCTCCAACCCAATATGCATCCACAAAACCATGTATGTCCAACACTTTGTCCAATCTTGGTCTTCCTTGGTAGCACAATCCATAGCTAACAGTGCCGCACAAATACCTAAAAACCCTTATTACTTCTATCCAATGCTCCTTCCCTGGTTTTGACATATACTTGATCAAAACTCCCACTACATGTGCAATGTCTGATCTAGTACAGACCATTGCATACATCAAACTGCCAACTGCACTCACATATGGAACACGAGACATGTCTTTCTCCTCTTCTTGTGTCTTGGGACACTAATCCACGAATAACTTTACACCAACATAAATAGGGACCTTGACCGGTTTACATTCCTTCATATTAAACCTCTGCAATATTGTCTTGACATATTTTCTCTGATTTGACCATCAGAGTTTCCTCTTTTTTCGATCTTTTTTAATTTCCATGCCCAAAATGAAATTTGAATCACTGAGATCCTTCATGTTAAATTTAGAGGATAACTAAGATTTCACATCTTGGATAATCTCCTTGTTGTTTCCTATCCAGAACATGTCATCCACATACAAGACCAAATATATCAAATGATCACCAATTAATTTAAAATACACACAATGATCATTTTTTATTCTTTTGAAGGCAAGTCCTAGCATATAAGTATCAAATTTTTTATACCACATCCTTGGTGATTTTTTTAAACCATACAGGGAATTTTTCAGCTTGCATAGCAATTCTTTCTTTCCCTTCACAACAAATCCCTCTCGCTGCTTCATATAGATTTCTTCTTCCATATCCTCATGTAGGAATGTTTTCTTCACATCCATCTTTTCTACTTCAAAATAAAATGCAACAACAAGAGATAACATAAATCTTATAGAATTTAACTTGGCAACAGGAGAAAAAATCTCACCAAAATCAATTCCCTCAACCTATGAATAACGCTTTGCTACTAACTGGGCTTTTTATTTCTCCACTTTACCTTTTGAATTCATTTTTTTTAAATACCCATTTGCTTCCAATGGGATTTATTCTAGTCGACAACTCCACTAGATCCCAAGCCTCATTATTATCCAAGGCTATCATTTCTTCAGCCATGGCCTTTTTCCAGAGATTTCCATCCTTTGAATCCATTGCCTCCCTGACAGTTCTAGGATCATCATCAGTAATAGAAAAAGAAAAATTTGAATGGAAATCATATGGAGTATACCTTTTTGGTAGCCTTATTTCTCAAACATATATCCTCAATAATGGAGTATGCGGATATTCTTCTTCTGATTCATGTTATTTTGTAGAGTCTAATTCATCATCCTTTAAATCAAACTCTATTTTCTCTGGTTCTTCCTTATTTGGTAGGACTTCCTGTTTAACAACATCCTTCATTTCTCTAAATACCACATCTCGTCTATACACAACCTTTTTAGTTTTTGGGTTCTAAAGCTTATAACCTTTGAGACCATATTTATACCCAATAAAGATACACTTTTCATCCTTCTTATCTAGCTTACTCTTGTTTTCCTTTGGAACATGAGCATAGGCTTCACATCCAAATAACTTGAGATGTGTGAGAGAAGGTTTCTTACCATTCCATACCTCTTGTGGAGTCTTGTCATCTATCATTAATGAGGGTGATCTATGTACCAGGTAACATGTAGTACCCACTGCCTTTGCTAAAATTATTTCCCTAACCTGACACCACTGAGCATGCACCTTGATTTTTCCATCAATTCCCTGTTAATCCTTTCTGCAACTCCATTGTCCTTAGGTGTATATGTAGTAGTATTATGCCTTTCTATATCGCACTTCTTACATAATTGTTCAAATTTATTCCCACAGAACTCTGCCATTAATATCTGTCCTCAACACCTTAATTCTTTTCTTCGTTTGATTCTCAACAAGATCCTTAAACTCTTTAAACCTGTAAAAGAATTCATATTTCTTCCTGAGGAAATATATCCAAGTATTCCTTGAGAAGTCATCTATAAATGAGACATAGTACATAGATTTTCCCAATGATGGAACTGACACAGGTCCAAACACATCATTGTGAACTAGCTATAAAATTCCTTCTACCCTCGTTGCACAAGAGGGGAATATTACCCGATTTTCCTTCCCATATACAAAAATGTCCACATAAATCAAAATATAGAGAGAAGTTAGACATACCTTAACCACACCTTTACCATGTAGTAGTCAAAGACCCTTCTCTTCTATATGCCCCAGTCTTTGATTCCACAACATAACCTTTTCTCCAAAGACTGTAGGAGTTCTTTCTTCTTCAACTCCAATATCAGAAACAATGGAACTATTACACCCATCACTAATAGTTATTCCTTGTAGATTATACAGAGTTCCATTCCAAACTCCCTTCAGCAACACCATTTCTCCTTGAACCATCCTGTAGGTTTCCTTTTAAAATATTGTTTTTACCCCTGCATCGTCCATTTTCCTTACAAAAATCAAATATCTGGACAAACCTGGGATGTGCATAACACTAGGTAGTGTTATAATCCTTCCATCTATGAACCTCAACTTGAATTTTCCTCATCCTATGATTCTGATTGTCAAATCATCACCTAGGAAAACATTACCTCCATCATACCTTTCATATTCACAGAACCA
This sequence comes from Picea glauca, assembly GCA_000966675.3. Classification (NCBI taxonomy): domain Eukaryota; kingdom Viridiplantae; phylum Streptophyta; class Pinopsida; order Pinales; family Pinaceae; genus Picea; species Picea glauca. The sequence goes on along the minus strand of JZKD02S1781266.1, from coordinate 59,510 downwards.
ATCCTCTTGGGGAGTCATATGAAATGATGCACCTGATTCAACCAACCATGCCTCATGATCTGCATGTGTTCTTAAAGAAGCCAAGTACACATCCCTCCTTCTTCCTTGGAGGTCTTTTCTTCTATAGAAGGAGATTCTTAAGATCCCTTCTTTTTATCAATTTTGGATCTACATTACTTCTTGTAGTGCCCTTCTTTTCCACATCTCCAACATACATTTACAAACTTTTTGGGAGATTTAGATCTACCCTTAGATTTAGATATCCCAATTGAGGACTTAGATCTATTTATTTCCTGGGAGAGTCCTCTTGAAAATAGTGCATCTGTGCTCTGTCCTTCCATCTTCTTCCATCTCATCTCCTCTTTAACATCCTACTCTACCGAGCACACTTTTATTGACTTATTCTTTCAGGACACTTGTGTGCAAGTGATCCGGTTATGGTACATTGTGATTTTGTTTCGATTATGGATTATACATGATGATGATGAAGTGACTTAATGATGTTTGATATATATGTATTTCCAGATGCTATTGATGATTTTTCATGAGTGTGCAGAACACATGACAAATTATGGATGCTAATGGCATCAATGGACTTCCTTGGAATCCATATTGAGTTAGGGAGTGGATTGTAATTTTATTTGAGTATTTCATTTTAAGCATATGTGACATATGATTGATTATAGTATGATTTATGTATATGGATCATTGACAATGTTTTTGTCAATGGATGTAGGTTGAGGATGCTTTCTAATCCGACTCACATAAGGAGTAAAGGGGCTATGCATGGAAACCAAACATTAAGGGAGAGGTGTGGCATCGTCCCTGTCACAACCTACTAACACTCCCTCTATGGATCGAATGGTAGGTTAACGATTACCTAGTTTGAGAGGTCCACGATGTCATGAGGGAGGAATGATACAGTCGCTCATGAAGATTCTAAGGAGCGTACAATAAGGCAGATTCTGTATTCCTTAGAATCCCTTAGTCTCTCACAAGGTCGACCAAATGGAGTGTTGACTCCAAGGTTCGGAGAAAATTCCAAAACCAATCAAAGGTGAAGGGCACCCTTGGAGCACAGAGGTGTGTCTTGAAGGGCACGTCATGTAATTAAAAACTTGAGTCAATTAACCTAGGTGGCCTAGAAAACGTTTAAATTATTATACCTTGTTAGATTAAATTAATTAATTAAACAATGAATTTATTAATTATAAATCCCAATAAAAATCTAAGCCTAAGTCTAAAAATAAGTCTAAGTCTAAAATTTTAATTAAGGGACTAAATTAATTATGACATAAGTTAAAAGATTGGAGAATAATCAAACTCTAGGAAAAAGGGGAATAAAATCTAAAGATTGGATAAAATGCACGTGTGCATGAAAATAACAAAAGGGATTTTTAAAATAGAAAGGAATAAAATATGAGAGAATAGGTGTACACATAGAATGATATCTAGAGTCAAGCTACCATTAGCCTAACTACAAGAAGACTCCTAATCCAACTCTAACTAAGATTTAGTTAGGAGACACTCATTAAATGAAAATTTGGGGAACAAAGGGACAACTAAGAGCAAATATAGGAACACATTGGGGAATGTGAGGGAAATTAACTTTTTAAATAAAATAAAAAGTTGTTATTACTTGTGCAACTTGGGGAGATTGTGACAAGTGTGTGGGCGAATAATACTAATTAAATTAATTAAAAAGTTAAATCATTGTGCATGTGGACATGTGTCAGTGAGAAAATTTCTATAAAACAAATGGCATAGAAGGCAAATGGATCTCACTTATCTTGGGTAAGGTTATGTTGCCAAAATTGTTATGGACTGTTTTTTTCTTTTGAGAGTTGGGATACCAAGCTTGAAGAAGGAGTGGAAGCTCTTCCTAGTGAGGAAAGCTTGGAGCTATTGTTTTTGGTTTTTGTGTGTGGCCCCTTTGTGGATCGAGGGGCTAAGGGGGAAGAGGAGTACCCATAGTGTTGGATGGGAGATACCGGTGAAGTTTTGGGATTGGACTTTGCACAACTTCCGGGTGAAGATTGGCTTCAAATTGTTTATGAAGCTTTTGGTTATGGTATTTCATTGCTAGCTATTGTTATTTTAAAAGAAGGAATTTTCTTGATACCTTGTTCAGATTTATTGAAGAATAAATTTTGTATCTTGTAAATAAGCACATTATAGTTGGAAGGTTAATCAAAAGATTCAATTTTTGTCAAGAGTTAACTTCTAGAATTTAATATTTTTTATGCTTGTCAAGGCGTTTATCCTTGATCAATCTATGCCTTTTTCCTTTTGAAAAACCTCGTTGGATAATGTCAAGTTGTAATAATGTTAGTTAATTTTCCTTCAGAATGAGTTGTGGTATAATTTGGGGAGTATTACATGCCAATATTATAAATCAATGTTGTCCAATTTGCATTGTTTCTTAGAAGGTCAATAATTATATCAGATCTTAAACAACATCAATTTAATATGTTAAGAGTCTGTCAGAACGATGGTTGTTTAATTCTTTCTCTTTGTGTTAATAATTATGTGGTTTTCGATTACTAACATCGTGTTGACAGTTGGAAGAATCAATTTATTTTATGTCTATTGAACTTGAGTTTAGAATCGTTAAAATAATCATGAACTAATATTGTACCAGTAGTCTGAGTTCTAGTTAATAAGGAAACAAACTAACTTTGCGATCAAAATTTTGAGGGTAAAGTTTGTCATTGTTACTAACAATCGCTCGATAGAAAAAAATTGTTTATTTATGAAACCTCCCAACCTTTAGAATTTTGGCATTGATGATTCTCTCGGATTTGCTTCTTAAAAATTTTATTCCCAAAATAATTACCAACCAGGCTGTGTGTAAATTTAATTCCCTTAAAGTGTATTCTCACTACAATATTTATTTAGGATCTTGTGCTTCTTATTCAAGAAGATGGGGTATTTTGTTAATACACATGTAAGTTGTATTTTTCGGGGTTTACTAGGTTGATTCCAGTAAGTGTTGATCCTACTCTCAGAATTGTAAATGACCAAGCCTGCGTTGGTCATGTTAGTATGATTTTATCTTTTTCCATCATTTTTAGATAGAATTGATAATTCTATACAGTCTATGATTGTCGTTCCAATCTTGATCGGTCCTTACATCTCATTATTTGTGTTTAGAATCCTAGAGTATCAACTTCTCTTGACTAAATTGTGTCCACAACTATCCTCTCCTTAATTTCTAAGTGGTGAATCATGATGAATCCTAATGATGATATTACTCTTAGGGGCAGATCTCATCGATCCCAGTGTCTGTGTTCTTAAGTAACTGTGTTTTGCAGCTTGACTTAGTTCTTGTTAGGATGTATCTCTTTGTAGAGGAAATCAATATTAATTGTTGTTTAACGGTTTTCGTCGCCCTCTTCTTTTATGTTGGGCTTGGTAGGATTGTATCAACCCTTACCCGATACCAAGTGTCATGGTTAAGGTACAGTTGTCACTTATCAGAATTTTATTACAAAAAATACTCCATCTTGTAGTTAATTGTCCTTAGAGTCGAGAGAGCGGGAATTTGACTGTCGTGAGTATCATATTCTCATTCCTTAACCTGAACCTTAAGTTTGCATTGACTAGACAAACCAAATATTTTTTTTGGGTAACCTTATTTTCCACCCAACTTGTGGATTAAGACATTATGTGTTAATTTTGGATTGATAATTCTCTATCATATATTAAACTCTTTACCGATGAGAATTGGTTGCGCCTTACTTAGACATTGGGATCTTGAGGCTAACTTTAAGTTTGTAATTTAACTAATTTCTGTCTATCATAAATTCCTTTTATGCATGCGAAGAACTCTAACCATCCGAAGTAAATTCTGTTACAATCTTCTAATATATTGCATCTGTAACACAACCAATTATGAAAATAGAATGGTGTTCTGGAAATGTTGTTCTTAGGTTGAGCTCCAGAAGTCATAATTATCTTTGTGTTTTACTATGTACACTAATGGTCGTCAATTAAGATTGATCGTTGTTGTGGTACCTCAAGACTGAATTACATTATAAAATAGCACCCTTGATGATTGATAGTATTGCATGAATAATTGAAGAGTATGGAGAGTACTAAAATGTTCTTTGAGTTGGAAGTAGTATAAATATTGATACATAGCAATAGACTTAGATACACTAATTGTCTATATAAAATTCATATATATGTGAAAATATGTACATGTATTAAGGGGATGGAAAATTGTAAAATTTTAGAATAACATCATGAAATGTTAAGCTGGTAGTAGATGTAACAATGGAAGCTAGATGCATGATTTTAAAAAAAAAAGGGTTATGGATTTTACCTTAAATTGAATATCATAATTCTATTACTTGTTGTACTGTTCTTGGCGCGAGTAGAATAGCATATTATACTTAAACTAAATACTTTATTAGTGATTCAATATTAATTTAATAATGTCTTAATTTATTGGTTGTGGATTAAAAGTAATGATTAAGGAGTCTGGTCGAGTTAGTAAAATTAAAATAACTGCTTCATGACCTTATTGTGATTGGGGTTTAGTAGGATTTATAGTGTTGAATAAACATAGATTATATATCTGATGTTATTGTAGTTTTGTATTGCTCATGAAATTTGTTACTAGATAATGTTTAACCTTGTGATTTACACACACGCGCACACATAGACACACACACACACACATAGATATAGGAATAATATTAAGTATACTATTCCTTGTTAATCATTTACTTTTGTTGACTATGGAGGATGTTACACATGGTATCAGAGCGGGTTCAACCTTGTGACACTTGACCATTATGCATTCCACTGTGTTAACTAAATGATTAAAAATGTATCACTAATTAATTTCTAAAATTTTCCATGCAGGTAATCATGGTTAGAGGATGCAGGGGAAGTAGACAATGTGGTGCTGGAGGAAGAGGTGTGAACCTCTGATAGTATCCACGCTAGAGGGGTCTAACCCTTAGAAGGAAGAAAAAACCACTGAGAAGGAGAAAATTGTTGTGGGAGATGTGGTAAGTATGATGAGATTCTTCTAGAGGATGTCAGAGGCATTGATCAACCGCCTAGATCGAGATGAGGGTACAACGTCTGTGCTCAATGAGGTTTCACAACATGCTTCGACTGGTAGTAGTAGTATACACAAAGAACTCGAGAAGGTGAAGTTTCCTGAGTTTATGGGTGCCATGGATGACTCATCTATCGAGGCATGATTGGAGAATATGGCGATGTGCTTCGCGCTTCGTGATTATACCTCCAACATGAAATTCCACATGGAAGTATTTTAGTTGAAGGGAAGTGATATTCTTTGGTGGAAGACGCTCCTACATCAACTAAACATGGCCATCGAAGACGTGTCATGAGATCTATTCAAGGAAGGATTCTAGGAGAAGTACTTGTTCGATGAATTCATTGAGGGCCAACTTAATGATTTCAATGCCTTACAACAGGGTGGTCGTATAGTGCCAAAGTATGAGGTTGTATTCATGGAACTACTTAGGTATGCTCCAAATATGAACACAGAGAAGCTAAAGGTCAACAAGTTTGTGTTTGGAATGAACTTAAACATTCGTGCGAAGGTAAGGATACTAATGCATCAGACATTGCATGATGTAGTTCAAAAGGTCCTCATAGTTGACGAAGACTTGAACAACAGGGGTTAGGGAAGGACTCCTTCCAGATAGACTGGACATACATCATTAGGAGCGCTACAACATCAGACACTGGCCAGACATAATTCAAGGCATCGAGATACGCCCATAGGACCTATGTTCATGACACCAGAGTGATAGACTCCTCAACAGAGGACTCCTTACAAAGGATGACAACAAAAAAAACAACGTCGTCCACATTAGAAACAACAATTTAGGCATGTTGAAGATAATAGACCAGGATCACAGACTATTAGGCCAACAACTTCCACTTCGGGGACTAGGAGCACTGGACCGAAGACTGGATTGTGGACATGTGGAGATCCACATTACCATTGAGATTGTGTGATTGAGAAGGTCAGAGAGGTCGCATCATCGATATCCACTACAGTTGGAGATTTGGGAAAGGCCCATATGATACATTCAATGGTGAACAACTGCCAAGTTTTGAACCAGTCCACTATGCTCGAGACATTAGGTATAATTACCAACCAAAATTTTAGTATTTTGATAGATCCAGGTGCTACATAGAGCTTTCTCTCTAGTGAAACACTAAAGATAATTAAGGTAAAGGTAGTTGAGCAGAACGAATTCATATATGTAGAAATGACATCGAGTGCCAAACATAAAGTTGGAGGAAACGTTACAGACTATAGAATTAACTTGGGATACTTTGTAATGAAGGTATATCTCTATGTCATGATCTTAGGATCTTACGACATAGTGATTGGCATGGATTGGTTGGAATTGCATGATGCGATACTTAAATGTAAGACAAAACAATTAATTTTAACAAATGATTTGGGACAGAGTAGAGTGATTGTAGGAAGGAACCAAGGGGTGTCCTTGAGATTTATTTCTTCCCTACAACTACAGAAGAGTATGCACAAGGGGTGTAAGTTATATGCAATCTTAGATCTAAACAAAAATGGTGAAGAAGAAGGATTAGAAAACCTTCATGTAGTGCAAGAGTTTGCAGACATGTTTCTAGAAGAGTTACTAGGTTTACCGCCTGAAAGAGAGTTGGAGTTTAAAATAGACTTGAAGCCTAGAACTGAACTGATAGCTAGAATTCCATATTAGATGTCAATGCCTGAATTACAAGAGTTGAAAATGAAATTGAAAGAATTGCTGGACTTGGGACTTATACGTCCAAGTGTGTCTCCTTGGGGTGCGCTAGTTATTTTCTTGAGAAAAAAGGATGGATTGTGGAGACTTTGTATTGAACATCTCCAATTAAACAAAGAAATGATTAAGAACAAATATCCATTACCTAGAAAAGATGACTTGTTTGACCAGATGTAGGGAGCGACGATATTTCCAAAGATTGACTTGAGATCGGGATATCACCAGTTACATATCAAGGAGGAAGATATCCCTAAGACTGCATTTAAAAAGAGATTCAAACACTATGATATCGTCCATCATCCTCATAAAAGTTGTTGGAATATTTGTCAAACCAAAGGGCATGACCAACCATTCAAAAATAACTTATTTTGACTTGAACGCAGTCTTCCATACATCTGTCTATTCTATTGGAACTTGGTGCTATCCAAACTTCAGATCAATATTACTGAAGTATTTGTCCCCTGTGAGATGATAAAGTGTAAGGACCTTCCTCGTTAAGACAACAACTCCGTTAACAGGTGCAAATTTTTTTTTTTTTTTTGTTTAAGGTGTGTGCGCGCGGGTAGAGGTAACAACACACTTGACTCTATGTCGCCACTAGATGACCAACATTACAACAACCATGACAAAAGTAAATCTAACCACAATCAAGTACAACATAAATAAGAAGAACAATTGTGCCCCTTACGGAAGGCGTGCGACAAGGACTCAGACAACTAACATTAAATTAATGACAAGGCAATGTCTAAGGCTTATCTGTGATTGAATACTAGCTAGGTTCTCCATATTATCTCACCTTGCCTCCAAGATTAAAACCATAGTTTACAATGACCTTACAATATTGCATTTAAACATCATCAATAGCATTCAACTTAAATATTAACGATGCAAATGACCAGTATTATGGTTGTAGTTAAAAATATTAACATTGCGCTTAAACGTCATCATTAACATTCAATTTAAACCAATACTAACAATTGCAATTAAACCAGTATTATCCTTGCAGTTTAACAATGTTAACATTGTGATTTAAACGTCATCATTAACATTTCAATTAAACAAATACTAACAATAGCAATTAAACCAGTATTATCCTTGCAGTTTAACAATGTTAACATTGCGCTTTAAACGTCATCATTAACATTTCAATTAAACAAATACTAATAATATACATCATACTTGAAAACGACATCCTAATTAGAAAAGGGCAATGAATAAAATAACCCTATTTAGTGCCACATTTTCTTGAATAATCAGAGATGACAAAAATACTAATGTTAAAAGACCAAGGTAACAATTATTTATGAGACCATACTTATAAACAACAATAAATAACAGGTCATTATATAGATTTGTCATCCTATAAATATCTCCATAATTTAAAATTAATCGACCTAACCTCATACTTTAAATTACAATATAACCTCATAAATAGCAAAGGCAATACATCAACTAACCATATTTTTAAAATGACACCCTTTTAGGTAGATAGAGAAATGGCCAAAATAACAATGTTAAGAGAACAATAATCAAAAGACAATAAATAACATGCCATTAGATAGGAGGGCCTCTCATTACATTCAAACCCTAACATTAAACTACTTAATGTTAAACTACAATTAACTCCAATGTGACAGCGATAACATTACATTGTATCCCCAAACATCACAACGATATAATTAAATCAATATTATAGCAAGAAAGGCATCCCATTTAACTCGGTCGCGCCCAACCCAAAATGATAACCACATTATCGGGTATTAAACTAACTGGCAGATAATTTAGTTTACCATATTGTTCCTAAGTTATTGGATATTGATTAAAACTCCAGTGTATATTACATGCTAAAATAA
>JZKD02S1781266.1:0-12285 GCA_000966675.3 Picea glauca | reverse complement strand
AAAAAAAAAAACCATTTATAGATTTTATCAATCAATCACTCTCGAATTTTTTGAGGAAAATTTGGAGTTGGAGACTTATTGACTTGAATGCCACCACTTGGGAGAAAAACCTAAAAAGTGGGCATCATCTTCTCTGTAAAAAGTCTATTATTACGTGACATCCATATTACCCGCAACACTAGAAAAGGAATATCTCTATAACTCTTCATCTATTGTCTAGTAAACCAGCCCTATAGGAAAATCCCCACATCATCCTTGTTCCATAAGTCGACTTACCCCAACCATATTCTTACATCCTTCCAGACTTGTTTTGCAAAATCACATTCCACAAAAATATGATATGATGATTCCTCGGCCTTGCAACAAAAAAAATCTTGGTCCAACTATGTTCATTTTATGTAAATCCTTCCAATTTAGCACCTTATCCTGTAGCACGATCCACATGAATAATTATTTTTTCATTGAAACCTTCACCTTCCAGATTCTTTTCCATCATCAGACCGTAGGATTTAGTACTACTCCCAATAGCAATTGATATACTACTTTGACATTATAATATCCTCTCTCTGTATTCCCTAGCCAAATCAAAACTCCATCCTCCTCCCTCAACCTTATATGGGCTTGTTCGAGTTCACTTGTGAATGATTCCCATTCCTTCTTCCAACCACCTTCTAGCCCAAGATCCTAAGGTCTTTTCCACGTCTGAGACCATATGTCCATTCAAGCTAGATCACTATAATCTTTGAGGACTCTAATTTTCTTCCCATGAAGATAATATATTAATTTTGGAGAAAGTATTACATGATTTCCACAACCCATTATGGTTTATGATCCAACTCTCATGTTCTCCCCTTTCCCACCTTCCAACCCAACATTTTTCCTATCATCAAGTAAGAATACACCAGTGCCTTCCAATGAGAGGATCCCTTTCACCAAGATTTTTCTACCCTTCTAATCCAAGTTAAAATAGAATATGATACCAAGTACTTCTACCGCATTAGACTATTCCATAAATTTTCTTTAGTTATCAAGTTTCCCATGGATTTTCTTGTGAGTGTTACACCAAAGGTATGGATATTAATCAGACCCCAAGCACTGCCATTCTTTTCTTTTGAGATTGAATTCCTTCTCACCCAATGCACCTCCTCTTCATATTCCTTCCCACTCCAAATGAAATTAAAACTATTTTTTCTTATTTTTTTCAATACCCTTTTAGGGATGTAATCTAGAAACTGCTAGTAAATCATGATAGCATCTAGCATTGATTTATCAAGTTCAATCTACCACCCCTCGAATGCCAACGATTACATCAATGATGGATGAACTTTTCTACCTTCCATGTGATCCATCTCCAATCTTGTTTCTTGTACAAATTGGCTTGAGCGAAAAAACTCAAATACTTAAAACCTTCACTGAAATCTATCTCCTGAAATTGAAAGATCTTTACGTTCAAATCCATAGGGGGGTAGGGTATATATACCTCCGTAGACTTTACCGGTCAAATCGTTGGACGAAGGAGGTCTCATACACCAATTTGGTGTCTGGCTTGGTCGTGACCTTAAAAATAGATTATTATTATTATTATTATTATATTACATATTATTATAATATAATTATTAATTTATAATATTGTATTTATTATATAATATTTAATTTGGAGTTTTAAGATCACAAATAAAAATTTAATACTTTTTTTCAATATAAAAAACTCTTATATTATTAAATATAAAGTCTATGTTTTTTTAGATCTTACAAACTGTATCCATGCTCCAAAAATCTTGACTATTTTTAGCTCCTACATAAACTTTTGTTACATGTAATCAAGTTTGATTTCATGTCTATATTCCAAATATACAATAAATTATAACCTCTTTTAGTCTAAACTTTACATCAGTTCCATTGCAAAAAAGTAATCTAGAAGATTACATCAATTCTTTCAAAAATTTCTTGTTGTCCATCTGAAACCTGCGTGTAATATAATCCGCCTTCATTCAAAACCAATGCTTCCTTTGATAGTCACTCAACCTCCTGATTATAAGCTCTATAGACGTGTTGTGCTTTGATTTGTTGAAAATGTTTGTGCATCTCTCTAACCTTTGTCATCCAGGGCTGCGAAGATATCACCTGTAGATTATTTTCATTAATATACCAATCATAATAACCTTAGAATCCCCCAACGATAATAATCTTGGTACCTGTTTAAGATATGAAAAATATAAAATTAACCAAAGTGCCATGAGTTCCCCTTTAGTATTTGATCCTTTTCCACAATTCATTTTTATTTTAAATGTACCTATTAATGGACATTTCAGTATGGCTCCAGCCCCACATTTTGAGCCTCTTTCATGTGAAGCCCCATCAAATAAGTCAACTCCCCCTACCCAATCAATAGTTGGTGGCCTGTCAATCCTTTTTTGAAAAATATCTCGTGTAAGTTTTTGTTCCCCTAGTTCCTGTAAGATGTAATTACATACTCTGATACGATTTTTTTTTTGTCCTTCAAATATCAGCAGTTCCTATGTTTCCAAACTTCCCAGCTAATAAGACATCGGATTTCATTCCAGTTTTCCTTCCTCTGTGTCCAATTAAAGAGACTGTTTTCAAAAAAACCTCCTTGCCAATTATTTATCGGTTTTAGTTCCTTAGAGATGATTTTCCATATGATTTTTATAAAACTACAGTCCCCAAATAAATGTAACATAGACTCTTCACTTTCCTTACAAAGCACACAGATGCTAGGTCCCTGGAAACCCCTTTTTATCAAGTTATCCCAAGTGAGAATTTTTTGTTCCAGCAATAACCAAACAAATAGCTTTACCTTCAATGGTACTTTCCACTTCCAAATCTCAGAGTACCAGAATTTTGTCTCTACCCCCATATCCTCCATCACTTGAACTCCATATGTTATTTTATCGTTGACTTATCCTTGTTTGGTATCCCAAGACCAAATTAAACTGTCTTTCTCATCATTTAATTTTATTCCATCATTTACCATCCTTGTAGTATAGTTTCTCCATTCATTTTTTTGTACTCCCTCCAAGCCTAAAATTTCATCATTTTTCCATTTTGTTGAAATACTACCTTCCTGTGCATTTGATCCTGCATGCGCGAGACAAGTAACCCCTTGTTCCTTTAATAGTAATATTAGATTCTCTGATAATTTATAGAAATAGTGAGACCCTATCATAGGATCAACACCTATTCTAATATCTCTCCCACTCCCAGGCTTCCAACCAACCAATTGGAAATTATGTTTATTGAAGAGGTAAGGGCTCTTGTTGAAATACTACCTTGTTTGGTATCCCAAGACCAAATTAAACTGTCTTTCTCATCATTTAATTTTATTCCATCATCTACCATCCTTGTAGTATAGTTTCTCCATTCATTTTTTTGTACTCCCTCCAAGCCTAAAATTTCATCATTTTTCCATTTTGTTGAAATACTACCTTCCTGTGCATTTGATCCTGCATGCGCGAGACAAGTAACCCCTTGTTCCTTTAATAGTAATATTAGATTCTCTGATAATTTATAGAAATAGTGAGACCCTATCATAGGATCAACACATATTCTAATATCTCTCCCACTCCCAGGCTTCCAACCAACCAATTGGAAATTATGTTTATTGAAGAGGTAAGGGCTCTTCAGAAATTTGAGGTTCCATTCCAGTTTTTTCTTCCTTGTCTGAACCACTTTTTGATAGTTTTCCTTTTAAGATATTTTTTCATTATCACCTCATGCCAAAGTCCAAGCATCATAAGGCATCTCCATATGATTTTTTCCGCTAATGCTTGACCAAACATAAAAATATTTTTGATTCCCCATCCGCCAGCCTTTTTAGGTTTTGCAATCTTTTTCCAATTTGATAGATGTACACCTTCCTTTTCTTTTTTACCAGACCATAAAAAACTGAACATTCTTCTTCTAATACTGTTTAATACACTTTTGGGATTTTTTTCCAGTGAAATCCAATACACAGAAATGCTTTCAAGTACTGCTTTTACAAGTGTCAACCTACCTCCCAGGGTAAGCCACCTATGGTTCCAACTCAGAATTCTCTTTTCAAATTTTTTCTCTAGCCAGGATCAGTCCCCTCTTGTATAGCAGTTTGGTTTGATATAAAACCCAAGTTACTTAAAACCTGTGTCTAAAGGTTTAACTTCAAAGGGAAAAAGTTCCTTCAACAAATTAAGCTCTCCATCCTCCCAACCAGCTTCTAAGAAGCTAGACTGTTGAGAGCTAAATTCCATCCCTTAGCCTTGCAAAAAAGAACTAATATCTCCTTGTATTCTTTCCATACATTAATGTTTCCAATCACAAACAATATTACATCATTTACAAACATTAGATGTGTAATATCTAATCCTCTCGCCACAGTAACACCCTCAATTTTCTTATCCCGAACCCTCTCCTGTATAATTCTACTCAACCCTTCTATTACAAGAAGAAAAAGTAGTGGAGATAAAAGGCAGCCTTGCCTTATACTTATTGAAGATTTAAAGAAACCTGTAGGTTTCCCATTAATCAGTATTGCATAATTTTCTGATGTTACACATCCCATGATCCAATCGGTTGCTTTGAGGCTTATACCAATATGTACTAGAAAAAGTCTAAGAAAACCCCAATCCACCCTATCATATTCTTTGACTAAATCAAGTTTTAGAGCTAGTGCTTTTGTATTCTTCACCTTTATACTATGTAGTACTTCCTGTACCACTCCAATTGCATCAGTTATTTTCCTGCCATCTAAAAACCCAAACTGTTCTTTTGATATACCAGTGGACAGGGATGATTTTATTCTGGTAGCAATTATTTTTGAAATGATCGTGTATACCAGATTGCATAGATATAGGCCTAAATCCTTTGAAAGAGTTAGGTTTGTCACTTTTTGGGATTAAGGCAATAAATGTAGAATTCAATGCTCCTGACACTTTCCCTAACCTTCTTGACTCTTCTACAACCTGCAAAAGTTCATTCCCCACAATATCTAAGAAAGCCAAAAAGAAATCAACAGTCCAACCATCCAGCCCAGGACTCTTTGAGCACTTAAATCCTCTTAATGTTTTTAACACTTCATCTAGTGAAACTGGATCAACTATCCTACTACCCTCTACCTCAGAGAACATCCTCGGATAATTCCTTAAAACTGCCAGTTGATCTATAATAACCAGGTTTCCCTGTGCTTTAAACAAATTCTGAAAATATGCACCAACTTCCTTTTGAAGGTCTGAACTGTTTGTAATAGTTGTTCCATCTCCCTTAGTGATATCCCAAATGGTGTTTAATTTTTTTCTTGAGTTTGCATAAGCATGGAAAAATTTTGTATTCCTGTCACTAGCTGCCAACCAATTTACCCTACTTTTATGTCTCCAAGTCTCCTCCTCTTGTTTTAGAAGTGTCATTTTCCTTTGTTCTTTAGCCAACACCAATAACTTAACATTTTCCTCCATAAATCCTCCAGGAAAATCTGTATACAGCTTATCCAAATCCAATTCCAGCTGAAACAATTCTTTTTTATCTTAATCCTTCTTCTTTCTTTCCCATACTATTAACATGCTCTTAAGTCTTTTTAACTTTTTTTACCAATGATTCCATAGGTGTCAAAACCTATGTCCCCATCAAATCCACCCAATTGTTTCTAACCATACTAACAAAATCTCGATCCTCCAGCCAAACAACATTAAATTTAAAAGGGCATCGGACTATATCGCTCCCAAAGTCTAGTTGTAACATTATTGGCATGTGATCTGAGATCTTGTCATTACAAATCTAGGATCTGTATCTGATTCCTGAAGAGACAAGCTTCTATGATATCAAAAATCAATCCAACCTTTTTGCAATGTAATCTTGGCCTTTCCTTCCATTCCTCCAAGTCAGAAGAATTTTTACTGGCTCAACATCCACTAAACCTTCATTTTGAACCAAGTGACTGAAGAATAGTTGTAAAGGATCCACCCTTGCCTCAACCCCCCAAACTTCCCTACTAGAAGTAGTAAATTTAAGGTCACCCCCTAAGATATAATTTCCCTCATCAAAGATCCCATTCCTTTTTAAATCCTCCCAGAATACCACTTTGTCATCATATGGTCCATAATAGTTGATCAACTTCACCTTTATATCTGTGTCTTTAACTACTCCTTCCAGCAAAATCCTTGCATGCTTCAAGAAAGCTTCAAACTTATCCTTACGAGGGTTCCAAGATGTAAGCAATCCCCCCAAGAGACCAATAGAATCCACTCTACAAAAATACCAATTAGGGAGAAGTTTGGCAAAGACTTCCCTTGCTTTTTCCGCACCTACCATTGTTTCTTGTATGAAAAGAACATCTAGTTTATTTTCTCTAAAAACCTATAGAGGACAATGAATTTAAGTAGCCCCCCACTCCTCTCACATTCAGGGATGTCGTGATCATCTTTTCACCCTAGCCAGGGCTTTCTATGCTCTAAGCGCCATAGGCCCAGTTACAGCCTCATGATTAGGTGTAACTGAGAGATCCTTCTATTTTCCCAATTTCCTTGCACTCCTAGTTTTAATAGAAGAAAAATATATTTCCAGCCCTCCTAAGATTGCCCCTTTAATCAAAGCAGTCCCACAATTCTGACCACTAGACCCCTAACGCCTGCTTCCCTCTTCCTTTCCATCCTTTTGGTTATCCAGTAATACCCCACCAACATATATTGGTAATTGCATTCGGGTTAAAACCTCCCTATAAATAGGTAAAAAATTACAAAGTGATTCATCCACCACCGACAATCCACTTGCCGATTGTAAACCCTCAGATGTCCCTAGAACTTGACTGCCAATTCCTTCTAGAATGGTCTTAGATGAAGAATAGTTTCCCTTCCCTTCCATACCTATTCTGCAAGAGTTTCCCGCAATCATAGTAGGTTTCCCTTTCAATCCCAATACACTAGTATTTTCCACAGTCACAACAGGTTTGATACCTTCATCCATATTAGAGATCTTATCATAAAACAACAATTGGGAATCCCCAACTACTAAATCCCCACATGGAGCCCCTATTGAACCCCCTATACCCGAGCGCTCAACCGTATTAAATTTTTTATCATACCTATCAGTCTCATCATTGCAAGTCCCCAAATCCATTATGTCAAAACCTTTTAATGCAGTCGCAACTACTAATCCGTCACCCTTCCCTTCCATACCCAAACCACCATAATTTCCTTCACCTCCAACAATATTATTTCCCTCATCCAGAAATACAATCCGATCATAACGCATCTTTCAAAAATCCACCTCAGGAAAATCCCTATCAGGATTCCCATGTTTACCCCCTTTACCCGATAGCACAACTGCATAATCGATTTTATCAAGCCTAATGGGCTCTTCACAATTGGTTCTCGGGATCCATTTGTCATTCCTTTTTACAACGGTCGCGGATGGATGGAAGCCTCCCTTCCCTTCCTCTCCCAAAACAATAGTGTTTCTCTCAGTCACAACAGGAATTACTCTCTCTCCCATAAAATGATTCCATTTGCAAGAATGCATTTGGGAGTCCCCACCTAATACTACCAAACAAGAATCACCTTGAGATCCCCCATCTCCCAAATTCAAAACAAAACAATCATGTTTAAACTGTCTTTAGGAATCCCTCCCAATCTCTTTCACCTCCCCCAATTCTACAAGCAAGTTCGCCTCTCCCACACCCACCCTAGACGCCAAACAAAAATCCTTTGCGGCCTCAGACAGGCAACCCGCGCCCTCCAAACAATCTCCCAGATCATATCCAATAGGATAGATATTTCCCTTAAGACAACTCTTTACTCCCATCCCTCCCTTCGAATGGGCCTCCTCCATCTGGGGATCAAATACTAATCACGACTTCTCTTGTAACAGTAAAGTATTCGAGGAAAATAATTGATCAGGCAGGCATGAGTTTGACTTACCACAATTTCCTTTGCTATGCATCACTTGAGTATCAAGCCAGTCGTGATGATCATCCTTCTCAAGAATATTGTCCTTCACTATTCTTTTCGATATTCCAGTGGCATAAATTTTTTGTTGACCCGCGATTTCCACGCAGGCGTCCTGTCTTTTTACAGCTTGAGCAGCGAAATGACACTCCGACATAATCCAATCTCTGGACCTTATCTCTAGGTTCAATTTTAAGGTCACCACCAAGCCACACACCACGTGTATAAGAGTCCTTTATTTGTGGGACAAGAGACCCCCTACATGCAAAAAATTGACTACTAAAGTCTATAAAAGTATACATACCTTACCACTCTAAAATTAAACAACTATATAATATGTTATACTATATTATATAACAATTATTATTATTATTATTATAGTTATATTATAATATTTAATTCATACTATAATATAATAAGCATTGAACTTTTCCTTAGATGGTATTAATTCGTACCGTAAGATTTGTTAGTATTAATCCGTGCTATGAGATTCGTAGTGTAGCATTAATTCGTATTATGAGACTGATTTTATGTGGTGCCAACAATCATATTATAATATAATAATAAGTATTGAGTCATAGTATTAATTTGTAATATAAGATTTGGTTATAATATTCATAATATTATTATATTATAATTATAAATTTATATTAGTATATTATATATATAAATATTATATTATATATTATAATAATATATTTATATTAACATTATAATTATAAATTTATATTATTATAATATATATATTTATATCATTATATTGATGTTAATGATTAACGTCCACTAAGATCTAATTAATCTATAAAATTTTAAGAAGAAATTATGATTATGATTATAATTATTAATATATATTATATTGTATTTTTATTATTATATATTAATATTAATTATTTATTGTATAATATTTATCATTTAGTTAATTTATATGTATAAGAATTTGAAATTTTCATTATTATTTTTAACTCTTATTTCGTAATTTTAGATTAGCATAGCAATAGAAATATGATGTGACATATACAATTTTGATGTGGCATGTATAACTTATTAATTTATAATTTTTTAGGGGACCAATTTTTAGATCAAATTTACTCTAATATATGATTATTAAATTTTCAACTTTGCATTTATACATCATAATTTTTTATAAACTATGGTAATAATTCATGTATAATTATGAATAAATACAAGTATCTACACATGCAAATCCTATCGTGAGTTGAAGCTACAACATAAATCATCATCTCTCGAGCTTGATGTACGTGGAACATTGAGACCTCCTTATCTCTGGACTATCTCCATGGGAATATATATAAGAAAACTCAACCAATTAGATAGATGTAATAAATGTTAGTGTTCAATTAATCTATGTAATAAACCCATTAGGGTGTTACTCTAATTTTTTTTTTCTAATACTAACAAATCTACTTGAAATTATAGTTCAACATCAAACAATCAAATCTAAGTATCCAAGAACATAGTACAAGGATTTATGCCATGAACCCATAAGGAGTAAACACATAGCTAAATTAACAAAGCAAGATAATCAAAGAATCACAACCAATACATGAATGTAAAATACTTGTAGTCCTTAAGCTCTTTGTAGTCTAAGTGTTAAGTTTCCAATGCTCAAGATCCCATGAACCAATCTCCAATCAACAAGGAGCAACCATACTCAAGGGTCAATTTTCCACCAAACCTATGCAATCACCTTCACAAGTGTTGCTCCCGAGTAGAGCTCATCTCAATGAGGCAAGGTGAGGAAGTTTCAGACACATTAAAAATACAAAGGAATCATACATAGTATCCCAGGGAATAACACAATCAAGATCTTAACAAATCAACCTTGGCATGGTACAGAAGCTTTTGGAATTGCAACACCTCCAAATCCCATGGGATTACGGTATGTAGGGGTCTTACTACCACCTTCATCCTTAGTGATCACAACCACACTTTCTAGTGGCACTCCCTCTCAGCAATGATCTTACTACCATCTTAAACTTTGGTGGTCCCAACCACACTTAGTAGTGGCATCTTGCTTTGCAAATAACTCATTACCGCTTTCAATCGTTAGTGATCTCAATGGTCACACTCAGTAGTTTTGTCATACAAATTGGGCCCAAGAGTAAAGTACAAGAAGCCAAGAATAGTGAGCTTAAGTACCCCCTAATGTTTCAAGCACACTTCCATCCCTTTAGCCCACATAAACCAACTTAGAGAACTGAACAATTATGGTCTACCAAAAATACAAACATCCCAAATCATAATGCATACAAGAAGTAATTCCATAACTGTTTACTTATGATCTAGCCATCCCCAACAATGGGAAGGTAGCTTCTTTTGTAATCCCTCTAACATCTTCCCAATATTTCTCTCTTGGTGTCTCCCCACTAATGCAAGGGAAAAGGGTACATAAATTATTTTAAATCCTTTGAAATATAAACCTAAGAGAAACTTATTTTTTAAGGTGCAGGTTGAAACATTGAATTGGTTCATTGAATATAATTCTTCTGGTTGAGGAAAATATTCATTCCAAAAAGAGCCAAAAATATAAGGGAAGCCCTAGAAATTCCACCCAAACCAAACAATACATTTTAGAGGCTTCTTTAACTAAGAAAAGTTCATGCAATTCCATAAAAACAATGACACATCCATGGGACACATGATATAACTTCATGGAAAAAAAAATCCATTCCTAAAAGAAAACTAGAAAGCCCACAAATCATCATGGAAATAAATCCATGAGCCCATTATGCCTCCTAGGCCTTAATCATGGCCTTTGGTGGAATATGACCCCACAAATAATCGTAGTGGTGTGTGTGTTTTTCAAATTATCATACACTAACTAATATTCACAATGTTGTGTATCAATAGGATATTCATGATGAGGGATTGTATTACCTCGTGCACCACCTTGAGGATGCGTTTCCATAGCATCACTAACTAATATTCACAATGTCCTATATCAATAGGAGATTTATGAGAAGGGATTGTGTTACCTATGTACCACCTTCAGGATGAATTTCCATAGTATCTCGAGAAGAATCATGTTGTCTAGCTCCTACATCAATCTCTCCTTATTAAATAGCCAAAATAACAAATAAAAATGCTTAGGCAAGAATCTGATCGACCCCTCACAATCATTTGAAAAACATGAAAAACTACATCATCAAAGTCTCGAGAGCTACACCAAACTCCAAATTAATAATGACAATAAATTGAAATCTAACTCAAAATTGAAAACATGAAAAGTTGCATCCTCAAGGTAATAAGAGCTCCAACAAACCCGAAACCAACAATAATGAAGTCATTTCAAATCAACTCTAGATGTTATTGCAACTTAAAAACACATCATAACATTTACTTTTTTACAAATTGGAACAATGGAAATCTAAACTTAAACTTGTAAGTTAGTTGTTAATGTAAATTAGTGTACTATGTAACTTATATCATAGGTGTAACAATTTCTTTTCAATTGTGTTTATCA
This sequence comes from Picea glauca, assembly GCA_000966675.3. Taxonomy (NCBI): domain Eukaryota; kingdom Viridiplantae; phylum Streptophyta; class Pinopsida; order Pinales; family Pinaceae; genus Picea; species Picea glauca. The sequence continues at coordinate 870 of JZKD02S1781266.1, read as the reverse complement.
ATGACAATCATTTGATGGTAATTATTCATTGCTCAAAATGAGAAGCAATGTTCATAACGGTATATGCAAATATTTTTTAAATTAAATTTATTTGCCACACAATTAAAAAAAAAAAAACATTATTTTCAAAAAATTATGATTATGGGCATGATCTATACATGTAAGAATCAAGGGTTTACAATGACGTGAAATGGTTAATTTGGATCATATTCAAATGTCAAAGTAGAATCGTCGAATCGTATAAAATCTCGTCATTGATTATGTCAGAGTACTTTTGATGGTTACATCTTATGGAATCCATGAAACAATCTAACCAGGAAAGTTAAAAAGACACTTAAATTATTAAGTTATTTAAAAAAAATGAATATAATTATGTGTATACATCCATTATTCAAAGTTTTACAATGATGTTTGATGGTTACTTTGTCTCAAATTAATGTGCAAGTTGTTAAAACTGTTTTAAAAATATGATGTTTGATGATTACTTTGTCTCAAGTTAATGTACAAGTTGTTAGAATTGTTTTAAAAAATGAATATAATCATGTGCATACATCCATTATTCAAAGTTTTAGAAAGTTTTACAATGATGTTTAATGATTACTTTGTCTAAAATTAATGTACAAGTTTCCTACATTGGATCTTAAATAATTTGTTTAAATTTGAATTCCAACAACTTTAGCCACTCATATTTTTCTTGAATAATTTGTTTAAATTTGAATCCCACCCCTTTAAATTACTCATATTTGAATCCAATCATTTTTGGTTATTCATATTGCACTACACACCAAACACTGCAAAGTGATCAAGTAGTTTGCATTAACATATTTTCAACATAATATAAATATGATTATGATTATTATGATTAATTTT
>JZKD02S1781255.1:89205-103787 GCA_000966675.3 Picea glauca | reverse complement strand
TCCATAAGTCATTTTTCATTTTTTTGTATGAATAAGTTATGGTTAGTTTGGATTTGTTCTAAAGAGACAATGGGTCATGTATTTCTTTCATAACTGTTGGATAATCACCTTCATGCGTCACATATTTTAAATTCTCCATCATCAGCCTAACATGTCACTTTCTCAATGTTGTATGCTGACCCATCCTTTTGTCACCTTTACCTGTTAAGATGTCAAATCAATTCTGATCGGTATGATACCAACTCACTAGGAGAGTTCACAACACTTTCAAAGGTACATATTGCATTCATAGCCATAATTGAATTTATGATTCATGTCATTGAAGATCTCCTTGTTTTCAGAGATGATTTTTAAACCAATATCCAGGGATTATGTCCATAGATGATTTTAGGGGCTAAACTTCGCTCATGGGATAATTTTCCATGGTTTTTCCAAAAACGAGATTTGTTATTTTAAAAATGATTCGCCCAAATTCTATAGGATAAAATTATTTTACCTTACAAATAGCCAAAATTTTATAAAAACTATATAAAATCATTAGAAATTTGAATATTTTTACAAAAATATTGCCACACATTTATAGTTGGCATATGAAGGATTAATAAGATTCGCCAAGGTTTCTATATTTTAAAATAAATTTCCACCCTTAAAATCATCCCTGATTATGTCATGAATACTTTTAATTGTTTTCTACAAGTGTACAAAGCATTTTTCAACTCAGCGCTGTGAACTCATGTTACAGATAGGTGCTACGAACTCGGTGTTTTGAACTGGATAGAGAAGGTGAGTTGGAGGTTAGGCTACTTGCAGACACCGTTGTTCAACCTCAAATATATCATCTTCTAATTCAAGGTCACTAGGTACTCCATGAGTATTTTCTCCCTATTTGAAGGATGAGAAAGAGTTTTTTAGCTGTTTTTTCCTTGTGGGCGCTTTGAGCTGATGACAGGCGCTAAAAAATGCCTTTTTTTTTTTCTATGAAGTTCCCAAATCCTTGTGATATACTCTAAACTTTATCATTAAGCTTGATGAATCCCTGGGTTTAGGCCATCTTTTTCCACCATCCATTTTGCCTGCTTTTCTTACTTTTCCCAAGTGCTACAAAATCTTGTTCTAGTGTTGCGAACTCTATACAATAATCCTAGCGTTGCAAATCCTCTTCCAGCACCTTTTAAAAAATAGTCTCCCATAAGATCAACCAATTCAATTACACTCCTATTCATTCTTCACTGTGAAATTAGTCACCTGTGGAAGTCAACCTAAATTTTGCAAAAGAGTAGTAAGGTTGTGAACAAGTTTGAGGTTGATAAGGCCTGTTATGTAAAGTTTTGTTATGATATCCTTCATGATATCCTATATTTTAACAGTCTTTCCCTTCATTTTCTTAATTGAAAGATACTTTGTCCTATTCTTGGAGGTCAAATGAGTTGAGAAACACAAAAATAGCCTATTGGGAAAGATTATCCATTAAAAGACTAACCCTTTGTTTTCCTTGTTCCATATCTAACTATCATTAAATATCATGGAAAGGTTTTTATGTAGTCAGCATTAATGGATACCCCACAATAGAGGAAGGCTCACAAAGGAGGGGAAATTGTGAGAACAGATCCCTACGACATGCATCTTTTTCATTTTTAACCCTTGATCGGGGAATTTTTCCAAACAGTAGGCTGCATTAATTTTTCTGAGAAAATGTAGAGGGGGAACCTAGAGGTGGCTAGGGATTTTTCCATAACTTTTTATGGGACCAAAACTAAGTTTGGGACATTGGATTTTGAGGTATCTGAATTATCCATCTTAGCAACAACTGAGATACCTAACACTCGTGAGAGATGGTTCAAGGCAATGACCCTGAATGCTTCCTTTTCAAAGGCATTCCTCAAAGCAGAATACCAAGGAGACAATTTGTCAAAGGGTGTGCCCATAAATCATATGTTGGAGGGATTTGATAAGATGTTGAAGGTGATTCAAATATACTTCACCTGCGAAGGAAGATTCAACATGATATATCACTATCATATAATACTATTGGTACACTTCATGGGTAAAGATGCATCGAATCTCCCTATTTGCAAAATATATGATAGGGTCCAAGCCAAATAAAAAGTAGTTGATAGAAGTGTCTTCCATTCAGGCCTTATAAATATGTTAGTGATGGAGGAATGAAGAAATAAAAACATGGATTGGAAGCATTTATTACCTCTTCACACTTCCAGCTAAACGTTTCTCCTACTCCACAGTCAAAAATGCAAATCCATCTTAATATTGACAAGACTGTAAATTCATAAGTGAACAAGAAAAGGAAGAACACTAAGACTTATAGAGGTGATAAAGAAACTAAGTATCATGAAGGAGGAGGACCTTCACAGCATTCACAAAGAGAAACTTCACCTATGACAAATCCTAGTTTTTGGCCCTCGACCAAGTTTTGAGGAATACTTGGTCATAGTTGACCGTTTGGTACTTCGGTTGCCTGTCAAAGATGGAGCACAAGGTGAAGTGGAGATCACGGGATCTCGCCACCTTTTGTGGAACCTTTTTGGGTTTTTTGGGGAATATTGTAAGCGGAAATGGATGTCGGCCCTTGTTTAGGCTTTTTTCTATGTATAAATAGAGGTTTAGGCCATGTAAGAAAGGAGGCCATGTCTAGTCGATGGCTTAGTGCATAAGTTGGATCTATGTGATCAGAAATCTGTGTGACTCTAAGAGCTCTGTGCATTCTGTAATAGTGTTGAGTGCACTGAGTGTGAGAAGGCTTAGTGCTTGGATCTACCTGGGGAAAGAGGATCTAGCGAGTTTCATAGATCTCTTGTCCTATGCAGAGTAAGGGTCATTGAAGCTCCGTGTTGTAACTACTTGACCGAGATAATATAAAGAAGACTTTGTGGATGTAGACCAGGGTGGGGGTGAACCACGGTAACTCTGTGTACTGTGCTGATGTGTTTGTCTCTCTCTTGCTAAGTGCTCTGATATGTTTAGATAGATTTATTGATGCTTTGTGCTTATGAGATATGAATGCATGCTAGATATGATACATAAGATGCTAAGTGCTTAATATATTGAGTATAACTTGTTTAGCATTGCTAAGTGTTATATCTGAGTAATTAATGCAGTGCTTTGTGCTTTCTGCGAAGTGTATTAATGAATGTATGTTAGGAAATAACTAATGCTAAGTGCGTTGTAAGCAATATAATCACAGATCTGTGTCCCAGCTAAGTTTTCAAACACCTGAGTCCTGCAACCACCCCTACTTCTACCTTGGGTAAGTATTCATATTCTTCATATGTGTTTCCGAAAGGGCCAATAGTTAGGTCTTTGTTGGTGTGCTCTTGAGCGTTGAACCCTTGGTCTGCCCCTATGCCAACAAATGGTTCCGTTGTCGAGACCTGGAACTGTGATTGTTGGGAACTGAAGAAGAAGAAGCTTTGTTTGAAATAAGCTATGTGCGTAGATCTGTTGCCTTAGTGAGCAGTGTTTGGTTTGACCTATGAAGCTTTGTGCCAAGAAAGAAAGGGCAGATATGAAGAAGAGAGGTCATATCTGAAGAAAACGAAGTCAGATCTACGAAGAAAGAGGTAATATCTGTAAGCTATGTTCTTTGATAAAGGTAAGAATAGTTAAAGGTCTTAGATCTAGAAGCTTGGTGCTTTGTAGAAGTAAGATAAGTGATTTATTTATTTATTTATTTTTCTAAAGCATAGATCTAGGTATGTTTGATAGATTCTATCCTAGCTTTAAAACTAGGGAATTAATAGATGAAAGAAAGTTTGATATGAATAGATCTAATAAGTATAGTGATAGATATGTTATACCTATGCATAGAAAGAATTTTGGGATTAACCAATGGATGCAGGATCCTAAAAAGAAATTTTTGCAAGCTAACCGTTATGATCCTAGCACACAGTACCTGAAAAGTTGGGGATCATTGAAGAGAAAGAGAGGATTAACTCTTTGTTACAATTGCAGAAGGCCCAGACATCTTTCCAAGGAATTCCCTGGGTGAAGACCCAGTTGTCTTTGTTGTAAGGCTATGGACCATGAAGTACTATATTGCCCTAGAATGATTTCTAGGATTGAAAAGCTGAATATAGAGCAAGAAGGAGAAAAAGAGACTCAGATTTTAGAGGAACCTCAGAAAAAATTAGAGAAAGTATTGATGAAAATGAAAGAAACCCTTAATGATCACAAAGACCTCATCTTATTAGAAATATTCAAGAACAAATAACATATCTAAGTGAGAATAGGAGACTTCGACATTGACTATGTTTTGGATGAAGAAAAATAGGTGAACATTATGACAGAAAGAACCTGGAAAGCTATAGGAAGACTTGACATGACCCCTTCATTAGGAGGAATAGGGTTATTCAGAGGAAAGATGGTAAAACTATGTGGAAAGCTCACTAAGATATCTATGAATGCTCATGGAGCTTTGACAGAAGAAGATTTTGAGATTGTTAAGTTCGTGGAGGACAACGCCTCATTTACTACGTTACTTGGTAAACCTTGGATTGAAAAAGATCAAGCCAGAAAATAGGAAGCAGAAAAGGACCTAGAACAACAAAGACAAGAGTTAAGAGACTTCCTGACTAGAAGGATCACCCAGTTGATTGAAGAATGGGAGAACATCTCAAGGGTTATTGACCATAGGAACTTGGATGACGAAGTTGAAAGAATGCTAGAGGAAGCTCACTGGGAAGAAGGCTAGAAAACTCATGAAGAAGAAAGAGAAGTTGGAGAAATTACAAAACATTCCAGAAGAAACCCCACAGAAGGAAAACATGTAGAATTTGAGCTTCGTAAAGATAGAAAAATAGCGACATATGGCACTTCACCATGTTGAAGTAATATAGCTGTTAGAAGACGATATACTCGTTCCGCTGACGGGCTGAATGGATCGAAAGAAAGCTATAACCTGTTACCTGATCGTTAGACTATGCCATAACGGACATGTCAAGAGTTAATGGACCCTCCTATCTGTTGCAAGAAGTCTGTTACATCTTTACTTACTTATTCCGCCACGCCATGCCCAGAAGACACTTTTTCCAATTGAGATCCTGAGCTCACAGAATACCCACATTGTGGAATAGTGACTACCCCACCTTGCTCTCTACTAGATTATGGTACCTTCATCCCATAGACAACTTGAGAAAGTGATCCTAATCTTACATTTTTTATGAGCTTATCATAGCAGAAGAATCGGTGAGAGAAGTAATCGCTAGCTTAAGAACCGAAAGAGTTATGTTGGAAAGAAGAATTTCCACCGGAGTTCAAGCCTCGTCGTCAAGAGGAGTAGCAGCTTCTCCATCCACTTCTCGAGCTGGACCATCCCAACAGGCATGAATGGTATTGGAAACATTTTCTCCATGACAAGGTGTAGCTCACCCTCTTCAGAGGCACCCATAGGTAAGCCATACATTTCCATTCTATCATTGCACCCATTTCCCAGAAATCGCTCATCCACTCACATGGCCTGGATTTGACTTCACCTGGGAACATCCCACATCCAATGAGCATTAGACCAATAGGACATCCTAGCATCCCCTCCAAACTTGGCTTGTAGAACAACATAATTTCTTTAATCACTTCTCTGGGTAAAGAGGGTTTCATGAACATGTTTAAATAACTTGATGATTAGATGTGATTGACATTTCTATGATCCCTGTGACTTATGATCCCATGGAGGAAGAATTTGTTGATGTTGCAGGGCCACACTCGATGGGCACGTACATATGGGGAGATGATTAGTTCGGGCCTCCATAAGGCTAAAATCCCACCTGATGAATGTTGATACCCCAGCTAGGGGCAGAGACAGATCAGGGGATTTGCAGAGAGAGAGAGAAGGATGTTCCACCATGGGCAGCTTTGAAGGCCTAGACCCATTGGATTTTTTCCCTTTCCACCATGATATAGGCCTTGGAAGGCCCATGACATCACCCAGGTCACCCATGGTGTCACCTAGCATTTTGGATGATTTGGAGGAAATTGTGTACCAACTGGCACGTGTGGCAGGTTCTTGAGGCCCAAGGAGGCCTAACATTTTTCTAAAGGAGGCCAACATTGCCCAAAAAGGGCCTAAAATCACCCTTAAAGGGCATGAAATCACCTTTACATCTTTTTTTAGGGTTTAATTATGACATTTAATGTAAAAATTAAATATTATGTGTAACAGGCCATGTCGTCCTTGTTGACCTAATTTTGGTCATTGTAACTGTATAAATAAGGGGAAAATCACTCTTATTTTTCACGATATTTCACTCACACTTGTGTGGACTGAAATTTTTGCCCTCCTTAGGGTTTCTTAGCTGAAATTTTAGGCGCACTTGTTGAAGGAGGATAATTTTGGATAATTTTGGCAAAGTTCTTGGTGGATGTGTTCAACTAGGGTTCTTATTGATGAATTCTTGATGTATATAAGTGAATTTTCTGAAATTCTTCTCAATTGAATGGTTATAGTTTTATTTATCTTGCATTTACATTCAATATTATGAAATTTCTTGTTTAAACCCTAGGAAGACTAGCACATGTTATTGTCATAGCTTCAAAATATTTCACGCACTAGATCTTGTCAAAAGGCCATATTTCTTGAAGCATGAGCTAAGTCCTTGCCATTGCAACACCTTAGAATCCATTTCTTCATCTTATCCAATTTTTCTTCACCATTGAGTTAAACATGGAGGAGATCTACTAAGGCCTACGGTTACCTACACCTTAGTAGCTAGATTCCCCTTAGGGTTTGATAATTGGAGCCTTAGGTTAGAAACACTCCAATCTATCAATATCTCTTGTCTTTAACTATTCTATTATCATTTTTCTTCAACATTTGTTGTTGCTTTATTGGCTCCATTTTCCCTAAAAGCACTATTCTAAGTCGTCTTTCAGTAATTGATCAAAACAACCTTCAAAACCTATTCTTTGAGCCTCCTACTAACTATTCCTAATTCTAGAATAACCTAACCTACTAACAATATTGTTGATGTTACTATAATAAGCTACAAACATTAAATGAAGCATTAAAAGCTCACAAAAGCAATCAAAATGGTTGATTTATATCTTGTCTTGTTTGCTTCTATCAAATGATAGTATTATGATTTCAACTGTTAATGACTCTTAGTCATTTCGAAGTTATTTCAAGGCATTTAATGTGAAGTATTGTTCTATAAATATTGTTGTTATAAATTTTATGTTTACTCATCATATTCAACAAATTTCTTTTATCGATAAATTCTATGGTTTTATGAAGTGATAACTAGCAAGTGTACTTACAAATATATATAGTTTATTGTTGCTTTGTTCCAGGAAGGTACACTTTGATACATTATAAAACCAAGACTTTATGATCGGTGGTGACTTGTGAGAGGGAATCCTTATCTAGCCATTTTGACTTTGCCTTCTCAAACCCCTAGGTCACCGGGGACGTCTCCCCTGGGCCTACCACCCTAAATAGAAAGAGACATCCTATTAAGGTGAAAGTGATAGGATTAGTCTCTAGTTTTGTCAATTTAATCTCCTATAACCTTTCCTTCTATCAAAGTACAAATTGTGCGATAACATTTTGGCATCGCTGCCAGGGGACAGTGAGTCAATTCTCCTCATGACAACACTTTTCGGTAAGACTTTCCTCAAAATCCTTTATCTTACAAGATTACCTGGCAAATCCATTGAGGGTGATCCCCTCTTTCCTTGGATAATTTCAAGAAAATTATCTGGCAACTCCACTAACCTTTTCCTAGGTGCCACCTTACTCTCAATTTTGTGTTATTTCCAAGTTATGGGATCATGGCGTCATGGGAACAAGTGTATCCGACTATTGATTTAAAAAGTATTTAGGGATACCTGACTTGTTTTGATAAAAAATGGTCAAGAAACCATCCAATATTTGAAGGGGGCCTCCCAATTCCCCACATTGTAGAATTTTTGAAGTATATAAGCGAGATAGAATTGGCAGGGGAGGATGCTYTGGTAAAATTGTTCATACTCTCTCTACCATCCTTTTTGAAAGAATCGTTTAAAATTTGTTTCGAAGATAGGTTTATATCATCTTTTGTACACCTCATCAATAGTTTTATTGACTTTGTCAAAACACATTGCCAAATGTATGAAGATGCGCTTCAAAATATCACAATAACCTTAGAGGACGAAGGATTCACCACTGAGATTGTAGAGTATCTCAGGCATGTATATCATGCTCAATACCAAGAACCTTTTGATATGAAAGAAGAGATTTATGAAGGAAATTTTCAACCTCTTGAAGAAGAGAAGTATTTCTCCCATGATTCAATAAAATGCAGTGAAACTAGAGAAGTGAATTATGAGGATGAAGCACTGGTAATCACTCCTCCATCCGACGAATCTCTCTAAGATCCTATCTCTCCTGCACAAGATGAAGAGAATAAGGTGAGTCATTTTCCTTTCCAAATATTTAATGATTATCTATCTTATGATGTGGAAAGTGAATAAGTGGTGGATGTTCTAACCCCTTCATGTCATGATGAAAATGATGACTTGGTTGACAATATTGATGAATTCATACATGTCGGGAAGCATAAATGGGATGTGATTGGATATGATGGGGATCCCATTTACGACATTGATGGTCATTTACAAAAGTTTCATTTACCTTTACCACATGAAGTTACTAATAAAATTGACAATTGGCAACAAGGAGATGGTGTGATTACAAACCTGTTTTAGACACCCAAGGATGACCTGGTGCTATATTCTTCTAGTGAATTTCGGTCATACCTTGATGATTTCAATGATTATTCCTCTGAGCACTTGGATTTATCCCATGAAGAATATTATCAGCCACCAATGTGCTCATATATTTATATAAGTAAGGACATCGTTTTCCCGAAGAAGGGTCCTTGTGATAATATTCTCCAGTCGCCTTTGATTACTTTATCTTATTGTGTCATTAAAGGTGTAGTTGGGAAGTATGTATTTTGTATTAAGTTTTCTCTAAGGAAAACCCTAGAGTTCAAGGGTAGGTTTAATACCTAAAGAATAAGTTCATAATATCAGTCTTTAAGACTTCCCTTAAGAGTTTGTTAGTCATCTTCTAGGTCCTTTCCATTCCTTTCCCCAGCTTCATATTGTGAAGACATCCAAGGTAGATTGCTTTCAAACCCTTTGAGACGGTATTTTGAACCTTTGAATTTTCACGATCCCTTCCTAAAATGGAATGAGCACTTTCCTGAGAGAATGACTTGGCACCACTTTTTCCCTCCCACCCGCCTCCATGAGATAGATCTTACAATTTCCAATGATACAATACATTTTCTAACTCGTGTTATTTTTGTGCTTAACTTATCACTGCTTTGGTTTATGATGAAGCACAAAGGCAGGTATGGGGAGACATTACTAGGATGGTTTCACTGGCTATTTGACTACACCTAGCATTCAATCAACAAGTAAGTAGAGGTAAGTAGATAGGCATTTGCATTCATTGTATATACCATTTTCATTTCATGCTAGAGTAGTTGTATTTCCATTTGTACATATGCTTGATTTATTTTTTGTATTATATATATATATATATATATATATATATATATAGAGAGAGAGAGAGAGAGAGAGAGAGAGAGAGAGAGAGAGAGAGAGATGCATTGGGGGTGATATCACTACCCCAAAGATTACTAATAGTCTTATTTTGAGATCAAGAAGGTCACAGGTTATGCCAGATATGTTGAGTTTATCATGCACTTTAATTTGAGCACATGTCCCCAAGTTGGAGCCAGATGTTATCCGCTAGCCTAGGGATAACAAAGGAGATTATGTCTTGAGGCTCACATGTCCTAGACATGGAGTACCGAGAGCCATATCGACTTGAGCATGGACCTAGAGGGCCCATCCTTTTCTTCTTCAGTGCCTCTACTTTGTCTGCAGCAACAACATCCATTACATTGGCTTGGTCTTGCAACAGAAATGGGTCTTGCTCCATGAGGTAATGAGTCTGGGTATCATGGTATGTGTCACTTTGATTCTCAAAATTTTTGAATATGTGCATCTAATTATTTTTTATTCTAACGTGTGCTTGGAAATTATGCATTTCCACTTGTGATGCAGGACCATCGCCAAAAAATCAAGTCAGCAAAGCGGAGGACAGTTGGAAACGCACTAGCGCACATTTTGAGAATGTTTTGAATTTGAAAGATAAAACATTTATGTAATATTTGGGAGGATATTTTTTCTTTTATGGTTCAGAAATTGTAACACAGATCTTGAGCGTTTTCTCTCATATGTCGGTTGTGGAAATTAATGTAATAAATGTAAAGTAATTGTAGAGCTTTTAATTGGATTAGATAGTTAGATTTGTAGGAGGGAAAACTCTAGAAATCTCCCTCGTATGTATTGTATTGTATCATTATTCATGCTAGAAGTTAGAAAAATATGAAGAGAGTAGGAGGGCATAGAAGAACAAAGATTGTAGAAGTTGTATAAGCAGATAGTTGTTGCTATTGAACCCATGTACATAAGAACTTGGATTAATATAAGAATGATTTGATCGAATTTCATGGTGTTGTTATGGTTACTGTTGCATCTATTGAATGGTATATTTAGAGTTTTCTTATATTCTATATTATGCATTTGTTTCAATTCTGAGTATGTATGCTCTTGATTTCATGTTGAATGTATGAAGTCTGTGAGAGAGATAGTATGAGTTTCAATTGTTTCTCGACCTAAGAATTCCTGCAAGGAGTGCAGTGAATGTCCGCAAAGAGTGCGTTGAAAAGATTTTGGTTTTTATCTCAGAACAACTCAGGAGGAATATCGTTGTTCTCATACCAACCGAAGTGCAAGTATAGCACAAATCCATGCAAGGTGTGCGCAGGCCAAGTTGGAATCTTAGAATTTTCCCAACCAAGTAAGTGGTTGAAGAACTGCTATCGAAAGGAGTGCGCAGAGTTAGGAGACATCAGATAACCAGAGGTTATTATGAATTCCGCAAGGAGCGCATGTAAGAATTCCTTAGAACCCTTAATTTCCCAGCAAGTATAAGCTCAGGAATGATAAATCTTAGACGAATCCAAAGGAAGGATAAGGGTTGAAGTGGTTTTGCAGAAGTTAATTTCAAAAGGAAGGGATGCCGAGTTCTTTGGTTGGAAGCCATCGAAAGTCAGAATGGATGGTTGAAATTATTAGAGGGAGAATAACCGAAGTTTCGTGAGCCGTTGGATCTAGTAGATCGAAGGAGAAGTTAAGGCTGAGTTTCTTTCATCACTTGCAAGCTTATGAGGGATAATAGTTGTCATATTGGGATCAATGAGAGTTGTTGATCTAGGGCTTTAAGATTTTGTCTTTTCGGAAGTCAGAAGCATGGAGGAGTTTGAATTCGAGATTCGTGAGTTGCGAAATACCGACAGGATATGGATCATCATATCATAGAAGGATCTGGATTGTTGACCCGTAGTAAATAAGTCGCAAGTTTAGACTTCAGGGAAAAAGCATAGTGTTGTATCATAAATTCCCGAGTCACAAAATCCCAACGCGCTTGAGAGTGGACCCTAGGATTCAACCGGAAGTCATATGGTGGACGCATAAAGGGAGGAGTTAAAGAACCATTTTCCATTTTTGGGTTTTAGTGATCGAAGGAGTCAGGGGGACTCGCATTAGAAATTGTGAAGTCATGAAGCCCAAAATACCCTTTCGGGAAAACGCTGTGGTCACATCGATTGGTCATGTGTAAGGAGGTTTGCGCCTTGTTCTTGGTCGCATGCGCATGGATTTTAGATAAGGACCTATGGATTTAATTGTTAAGGATTCCAACTGGGAATCAAAGGGTCATTTTGACTCAAAGGGAATTAGAACGATCCTTAGACCAGGAAGTCAAGAAGAACTTGTTGAGGTAGGGGTCCTGCGTCAAGTGGTATTAGAGCCTAGCTAAAAACTTTTGTTTTCTGTAGAGGTAAGACAGAGGAAAGTTGTTATTGAATTCTGCGTGGATAGATTGAAACAATGCCACCAAGAAGATGTCAAGAGAGAGCTATGCCCGATCCAGCCGTGGAAAGGGAAATGAGAGAATTTCATGATCAATTAGACGCTATGAAGACAACAAAAAGACAGACTATTGATGATGGAGACGTCAGTGAAGCCAAAAGCAAGAATGAAGTTGGAGATGGAGAAGAAGTTGTAGCTGAAGATGCTGCAGAAGAATGTTGTTAGGACCCTGCAATGCACCTTTTTACTCACACTTTTTGCTACCTTTACACCCTTGTTTCACTCAAATTTAAACTCACATTATTACCTTACCCTATCTTTCCAAAGGTATACAATGTCTCTTCTCTTTACTATATGTTTAATCTATTTTGCATATAATTTTACATTACTCTCGTACTTAACCATTGATCAAAAATGTATAAGTGCTGAAACAGTTCAAACTGCAGATTAGCATTGAGGTCTGTTGCTGAAATAGTTAAAGCACACAAACCCTATGGCTGAAACAGTCGGTGGACTACGATGCTGAAACAACAACTCACACAGAAGAAGTTGTTACACCCTCCGTGGTCTATGATGCTGAAACAACAACTCACACAAAAGAAGTTGTTACACTCTGTGGTCTATGATGCTAAAACAACAACTCACACAGAGGAAGTTGTTACACCCTCCATGGTCTATGATGTTGAAATAACAACACAAAGCTGTTACATTGACCACAACAGCCGCACCTTGAGACAGAGTTAACCATCGCTGTCGCGTGACCATGTGCTGAAACAGTCAGAACGCAAATCCCGTTGCTGAAACAGCCCGTGATTTGCGATGCTGAAATAGCATACAACAACAGTAATGAGAAGACAAATAAAGAATTTGTTATTCTAGCTGAAACAACAACACCCCACTCAGCACCCTTTCAACTATTGTAATAGAATTCTGTTATGGGAGACTAGGATGTCCTATCCCAGTATAGAGATTCGATCTGACTAAGAATAGGACTCAGATGTACACATGTAACTGGATGATCAAATTGTATCGAGAGGATTCTCCTCTTTAAATAAGAGGAAATCATCATTAGAGAGGATCTTCTTTTTAGATAAGAAAGGATTTTACAGAGAAGGCCGTGTTTTACTTCAGATTGTAATATGATACAGTTGACAGATGAATAAAAGACTGTTCTGAGCATTTATCTCTAGTTCCTTTCGTTTCAGGGGAATCTTGTGAGAAGGGAGGGCCCACCTTGTTCACAAGATTCACCCATTAGCTTTGTAGTTTGTTAGTGTTATTTCTGTTCATGCCTTGATTAAATTCTGTTTTGTTGAAACACTACTTTACTGAACTCTGTTGTGCTGAAACTCTGCTTTACTGGTTGTTACATTGTTTTCATATAATTCATGCTTGGGTAACTGCTGATCATTCTAGTTAGCAATATTATTTGGTGAATTTATGAAAGCGTGATAATCAGGGACAGGTGTTGAAGGTTCCTGCTTAGGGAATAGGGTCATGTTCTCTGTTACGAGATAGATAGTCTTCAATGTGTGTCAATCATTTCAATTAGCAATGAGTCTATGAAAGTGTGACAATCAGAAACAGGTGCTGAAGATTCCTGCTTAGGAATAGGGTCTTGTTCTATGTTGAGAGCTAGTTAGCCTTCAGTGTGTGTCAATCATTTTAGTTATCAATGAGTTCATAAAAGTGTGATGATCAGAAACAGGTGCTGAAGATTCCTGCTTGGGGAATAGGGTCCTATTCTCTGTTACAGAATAGCTAGTCTTTCCTTTTGCAGTATCATGAAAAGATTTCTTTCTTAAGTTGTTATTTCTTAATGTAATCCAGGATTCTTTGAACAATTATTTCTTTAAACATTAAACTCTGCAATAGGTAGATTACTTTCCTGTAATTCAAGTTAGAACTTCAGTTTGTTCAAGGCAAAGTGTGATTAATATGTTTTTACTACAACTCTAGGTTGCTTTTGAGATTGAGAATATATAGTGCATGATTACCTTTGAAATAAACAGACTTCCCTGGGTTGACAATTTATGTAGCACTTGATTGTTTAGTTAAATAAGCAATTATAGTGACCAACATTTTGGCACCATTGCCGGGGAAGGTAATTATAGATTTCAAAAGCACTTATGATTTTTCAGATTCAAAAATTGCATGAGAGGATGCGGAGACCCCAAAGACACTGACCCTACAGGTGGCAGGGGAAGAGGAAGAGGAGGAAGAAAGACTTATATTGACGAGATTATATCAAAGTCTAAATCTGATGCTCAACAACCAAACTTTCGGAAACAAAAATCCCAGCCTTCATTTCAAGCAAACTTTGAAACAAGGAAAGAAGTTTGGAGTCCTGAGACAGTGGAGAAACCAGCAAGAAACATTGAGGAAAGAGCAAGCGCAACAGGGGAGCAGACAGAAGAAAACATGGATGAGTACAATGAAGAATTGCATCATGAAGAACAGGCAGGTCTTGAAGGAGAGGTAAATGATGAAAACTCTTTCTCCACGTTAGGATTTCCTATTGGTGATCTTTCTAGAGGGGTAGCCCCCATGAAGAACATTCCACTCTCAGCACTACCTAACTTTCATGGTTTGTCTTCAGAGGATCCTGATGAATTCCTTTTTGAGTTTGATATATTATGCAGAAG
>JZKD02S1781255.1:54863-81487 GCA_000966675.3 Picea glauca | reverse complement strand
CACCCTTCGCACCGCAATTGAGCTTTTACCTGACACTGCTCCCATGGAGAAGCGCTTGCTGAACTTGGAGTCTTTGGATGAGGATCGTTGATCCTCATTACAGAACAACGAGGCATGCTGTTGAAATTCCTAAAAATCTTCAGGAACAACAACCACAAAACCCTCCAGACCCTCCAGAATTACCTAATAGTCCACCTACAGACCCAATCAATCCAATTAACCCTCCTACCATACCAAGCCCACCCCACACTTTACCAGAATCATCCACTCCTGCTCTTCATATTCTTAGCGATGATTCTGAACCAGACAATTCTCCCTGTCCCATCATTAAGGAAAATCCTCCACGTAAATGAAAGAAAATTCCTTTCTTTCCACCCTTTTTACAAAGAAAACAAACAAGGGCCTCAACAAGGGCAGCCACTACTGCCACTGCCCTAAACCCCCAACCCATCCGACTAATACCCTGTACACCTCCAACCTCCGAAATGCCGGAATCTTTGCCTATTCCACCCACGGGCACTGAAACACAAGAACCAGAGGCCCATTGGGTTGCGACATCATCCGTTTCAAATTTAGTAGCTGAAACACAAGAACCAACTACTCATCAAGTAGCTGAAACACAAGAACCAGCTACCCATTTAGTAGCTGAAACACAAGAACCAGCTACTCATCAAGTAGCTGAAACACAAGAACCAACTACTCATTTAGTAGTTGAAACATAAGAACCAGCTATAGCTGCCACACAAGAACCAGCTACAGCTGAAACACAAGAACTAGTTGCTGATATTGTTACCGAGACATAGGAGTCAGACGCCCAGGGTGCTGCAACACTACTTTCTCTACATCAAGAAGCTGAAATACAAGAATCAACTGTTGATCCTGTAGCTGCTCCAAAAGAACTAGCTAGTGTGACTGTGACTGAAACACAAGAACCAGTCACCCCTCTTCCAGAACCAACAATGGCCTCAGTCTTACAAGAAAATGAGTTCCTAAGGTCTAAACTGGAAGCCTACAAGCAAGAGCTAGCCATGGCAAAGGAAGCCTATGAGAAAGAACCTAAATTGTATACCCTAGCTCGCATAGCGACCATGTCAGAGGGAACTACAACAGAGAATTCATGTAGAGAATATATGTGCAATCAATGTGGGGACATCTACTATCAAGCAGGCTACAAAGTAATTCAAATTCCAATGCCAGGAGCTCCCCCTGCACCTTCGACTTTTGCAGTCAAAGAAGAACACCCTGTTGTTACACTAGAACCAGCAGGACCTTCCAAAATTAAAACTGAACCCTGGCCTACAACAAATGTCAAATATGAAACCCCTTCTTTTGTTAATAAAGTGGTACAAACATTGCCTATTGATGAATCTACCCCTCCCAGCCAAATCAATACCCACACCTTTGTGGAACAAGACACACAGACCCTACCTCAGCCTACTACTTGCAACATTGAAACAAAAACTTAGCCATGGGATGAGTAGGCAATAATAGACAAATGGAAAAAAGAGTCTGTTGTTACATAGGCCAAAAGCCTACAGGAACACAGACAAATCTGGATAAACCATATCTATTCAAACTGGGAAGCTTTGGAGAAAACATGCCAGGAATCTCATGCCTATAAGAAACAGAATAAAGAGCTAAAAGGCAGATTGCTCCTGATATTTGGCTTGACACAAAAGTTGTTGGCTGCAAGGAAACCATCCTGCAATTACTCTCTGTTCCTCATGGAACGACTTACATGGTTTCAGATCAAATCAGTCAAAGAAGGCAGACCCCATGCAGTATTAAATCCGGCAAATTTTGTTAAAACCTTTGCAGAAGCCTCTGCTATGGATCAACACCTCCTCTGTGAGGCATATTTTCATAATGAGGCCATCCCTGAGAACTGACAACTTAACCTTAACCCTCTTGTCGGTGACATCCATATTCGGACACTCACCTCCTTCCTTAACAATCAGATTATATGGCAGGATGACTTCCTAGCTGCCAAGCATAATGAGGATAACCGCCTTCTCTGGATACGGCCAGAACCACAAAATGATGCCACCTTTGTTACAGAGTATTATCAATTTTTGAAGAAACCAGGGATGACTCAACACATTCAGCAATTACAGACATCAATGTTTCAGGAGTGTCAACATTTCATTAAATCCACAGAGATTGCTGCCCTACAGGAAAATAACATGTTTTGGCAACAATCTACTGGGAAAAGACAAGAACACAATCCCTTTAGCCCCACTAATCTTGAGATAGCAATCTCCAGGGTACCTAGCTACATCAAGTGTGTTTAGCAATGTTCTAAAAGTTGTATAGGGTATCAGTTTAATTTTCCTATCCTCTAGATGCCAGCAGAGAAATATCAAGTTCATTATAAATTGCCCAAGAAGGCCGAAACAACAGCTTGGCAAAGGTTACAATGCATTCAAGGGTTCATAGCTCCAACAGACATCACCTTCCACAGTTACTACTTGAGTAACTTGCACGCTCAGAGTCGGTATTCAGATTCTGATTCAGAGTGAAGTTGCCTAAGGACATGCAACATTTTAAGTTGGGGGGGATGTTAGGACCTACAATGCACCTTTTTACTCACACGTTTTTCTACCTTTACACCCTTGTTTCACTCACATTTAAACTCACATTATCACCTTACCCTATCTTTCCAAAGGTATACAACGTCTCTTCTCTTTACTATATGTTTAATATATTTTGCATATAATTTTACATTACTCTCGTACTTAACCATTGATCAGAAATGTATAAGTGTTGAAAAAGTTCGAACTGCAGATTAACATTGAGGCCTGTTGTTGAAACAGTTAAAGCACGTAAACCCTGTGGCTGAAACAGTCGGTGGACTACGATGCTGAAACAGAAACTCACACAGAAGAAACTGTTACACCCTCCGTGGTCTACGATGTTGAAACAACAACTCACACAGAAGAAGTTGTTACACTCCGTGGTCTACGATGTTGAAACAACAACTCACACAGAAGAAGCTGTTACACCCTCCGTGGTCTACGATGCTGAAACAACAACACAAAGCTGTTACATTGACCACAACAACCGCACCTTGAGCCAAAGTTAACCATCGCTGCCACGTGACCACGTGCTGAAACAGTCAGAACGCAAATCCCGTTGCTGAAACAACCCGCAATTTACGATGTTGAAATAGCATACAACAACAGTAACGAGAAGACAAATAAAGAAGCTGTTACTCCAGCTGAAACAACAACACCCCACTCAGCACCCTTTCAACTATTGTAATAGCATTCTGTTACGGGAGACTAGGATGTCCTATCCCAGTATAGAGATTCGATCTGACTAAGAATAGGACTCAGATGTACACATGTAACTGGATGATCAAATTGTATCGAGGGGATTCTCCTCTTTAAATAAGAGGAAATCATCATTAGAGAGGATCTTCTTTTTAGCTAAGAAAGGATTTTACAAAGAAGGATGTGTTTTACTTCAGATTGTAATATGATACAGTTGACAGATGAATAAAAGATTGTTCTGAGCATTTCTCTCTAGTTCCTTTCATTTCAGGGGAATCTTGTGAGAAGGGAGGGCCCACTTTCTTCACAAGAGTCACCCATTAGCTTTGTAGTGTGTTAGTGTTATTTCTGTTCATGCCTTGATTAAATTTTCTTTTGCTAAAACACTACTTTACTGAACTCTGTTGTGTTGAAACTCTATTTTACTGGTTGTTACATTGTTTTCATATAATTCATGCTTGGGTAACTGTTGATCATTCTATTTAGCAATATTGTTTGGTGAATTTATGAAAGCGTGATAGTCAGGGATAGGTGCTAAAGGTTCCTGCTTAGGGAATAGGGTCATGTTCTCTGTTACGAGATAGATAGTCTTCAGTGTGTGTCAATCATTTCAATTAGCAATGAGTCTATGAAAGTGTGACGATCAGAAACAAGTGCTGAAGATTCCTGCTTAGGAATATGGTCATGTTCTCTGTTGAGAGCTAGTTAGCCATCAGTGTGTGTCAATCATTTTAGTTAGCAATGAGTTCATAAAAGTGTGATGATAAGAAATAGCTATTGAAGATTCCTGCTTGGGGAATAGGGTCCTGTTCTCTGTTACAAAATAGCTGGTCTTTCCTTTTGCAGTATCATGAAAAGATTTCTTTCTTAAGTTGTTATTTCTTAATGTAATCCAGGATTCTTTGAACAATTATTTCTTTAAACATTAAACTCTGCAATAGGTAGATTACTTTCCTGTAATTCAAGTTAGAACTTCAGTTTGTTCAAGGCAACTCTAGATTTCTTTTGAGATTGAGCATATATAGTGCGTGATTACCTTTGAAATAAACAGACTTCCCTGGGTTGACAATTTATGTAGCACTTGATTGTTTAGTTAAATAAGCAATTATAGTGACCAACAAATGTCTATTCAGAGCTATTGCAAGAATAGGTGCTAGAGAAAATATGGATATCCCAATGTATGAAGGAAACTTAGATGTTGAGGAGCTGCTAGATTGGTTTAGAGCTCTAGATAAATACTTCAACTATGAAGACATAGAAGAAGACAAGAAAGTTAAACATGTTGTCACTAGACTGAAAGAGCATGCAACACTGTGGTGGGATGAACTGCAGGCTGACAAGCATTGCAAAGGCAAGCAAAGAATAAAAAAAGATAGGACAGGATGGTCGCAAAGATGAAAGCCAAATTAATACCCATAGATTACCAAATTAATCTATTCCGAAGAATGCATAATTCGAGACAGAAAGGGATGACAGTGAAGGAATACACTGAGGATTTTTACAGGATAAACATTAGAGCTAGTGATTGTGAGAGTGATGATGAAAAGGTCTCCATATATATGAATGGTCTGAGATATGACATTCAGGATGATATGAGCATGGCAATAATCAAGAATGTAGAAGATGCTTATCATATTTCTTTGAAGGCTGAAGAGAAATTGGCCCGAAAGCAAGGTCAAAGGGGAAGAGGTAAAAGTCAGAGAAGAGGCAAAGCAATTGCCCATGAAAGAGAACAAAATCCCAAGGATGAATAAAAGAAACCTTGTAACCACTGTGAAAGAGGAGGAAGTTCATAGGGAGGACAATATAACGACAGGAACACTTTTCTGTGAGTAAGAGGAAGAGGAAGAGGCAGAGGAGGTGAAATAAAGTGTTTTGTTTATGGAAATATTATACATAAATATTTTGAATGTCCCGATAGAAAAATAGATGGAGGAGGCAAAGCTCACATTTTAGAAGTGCAAAGGAGAAATGTTGAGGTAGAAGATGCAGAAGGCAGAAGATCCTTAATGATGAGGAAAATTCACTTGAAGCCAGAGAAGGAAATAGAGAATCCAGTCCAGAGGAACAATTTGTTTAGAACTGCTTGCAAGACCAAGGGTAGGGTATGCAAGGTAATAGTGGATAATGGAAGTACATATAACCTAGTATCCACAGAAATGGTGGAAAAGATGGAATTGGAGACAGTTACACATCCAAGCCCATATAAGGTTTCGTGGTTGCAAAAGGGACATCAGGTAATAGTCACTAAACAATGTTTAGTTGAATTTAATATATGGGGATATCGAGATGAGATCTTATGTGATGTCATTTCCATAGATGTCTGTCATATTTTGTTTGGAAGACCATGGAAATATGACAAAAATGTTGATCATGATGAAAGAAAGAACATATACACCTTAGAGAAGACTCGTAGAACACATATGTTGCTGCCAATTGAGGACAAGAAGGTGAAATAAGAATCAAGAAACACTATACTTCTCATGAGTGGGAAGGAACTTCTTGAAGAATTTAGGAAAGATCAAGACATGCAGTTTGTTGTGATAAGAAAACCTACAATCATATTGACCAATACTTCGATAAATGATCTACCAGGTGAAATTCAGGAACTGCTGGAGAATTCCGCTGATATAGTTGTGGACTATTTACCTTGTTTGTTTCTGTCCATTAGAAGTATAATCCATCGCATTGAACTTATACCAGGATCAAGTTTACCAAAAAAAGAAGCTGATGGACAAGGGATTGGTCAGAGAAAGCTTGAGTCCATGTGTTGTGCCAATAGTGTTCAGTCTGAAGAAAACCTACAGTCATCTTGACAAGTACTTCAATAAATGATCTACCAGATGAAATTCAGGATCTGTTGGAGAATTTCGCTGATATAGTTGTGGACGATTTACCTTGTTCATTGCCGCCCATTAGAAGTATAAGCCATCACATTGACCTTATACCAGGATCAAGTTTACCAAAAAAAGAAGCATACAGATTGGCGTCGCAGGAGAATGAAGAGGTCAAGAAGCAAGTCCAGGATTTGATGGACAAGAGATTGGTCAGAGAAAGATTGAGTCCATGCACTATGCCAATAGTGTTATGTCTGAAGAAATATGGTGGATGGAGGATGTGTATGGACTCGAGGGATATAAACAGAATCACCATCAGATATAGATTTCCATTACCCAAGATGGATGACTTGATGGATTGCTTGAGTGGAGCAAAGTTTTTTTCAAAAATTGATTTGAAAAGCGGATATCATCAAATTAGAATGAGGGAAGGTGATGAATGGAAGACAAAATTCAAGACGAATGAAGGGTTGTATGAATGGATTGTCATGACGTTTGGCTTGACAAATGCGCCAAGTATTTTTATGATATTAATGAATGAAGTATTGAAGGATTTCATTGGGAAATTTGTAATTGTGTATCTTGATGATATATTGATCTTCAATAAGACTGAGGAAGAACACTTGAGACATTTAACTCTAGTGATGAGGAGGTTACAACAAGAGAATTTGCTGATAAATTTGAAGAAGTCGTCCTTCATGAAGAAAGACCTCATTTATTTGGGTTTTGTGATCTCTTCGAATGAGTTGAAAATGGATCCCGAGGAGGTGGAAGAAATCAGAGAATGGTCATCGTTGAGGAATATCTTTGAATTCATCAGCTTACATGGATTAGTCGATTTTTATAGGAAATTCATCAGAAATTTTAGTGGAATTAGTGCACCAATGATGGACACAGTGAAGAAAAGACACAAATATTTTCATTGGACAAAGGAAGAAGATAAAAGTTTCAAGTTGTTGAAGGAGAAGATAACTGGACAGCCAATCCCGGTTCTGCCAGATTTTAGTAAAACATTCCAAGTCAGATGTGACACAACTGGATTCACGGTTGGAGTAGTCTTAAGTCAAGAAAATAGAACAATTGCATACTTTAGTGAGAATCTGAATGAGACCAAGATGAAATATTCCACATATGATAAAGAGTTTTATGCAGTCATACATGCATTGAAGAAATGGAGGCACTACTTGGTTCCAACGAAGTTTGTTTTGTATAGCGACAACCATGCATTACAATTCATAACTCGATAGGAGAAATTGAACTAGAAACATGAAAAATGGGTTGAGTTTATGCTGAACTTTACTTTTGTTATAAATCACATTTCTGGAACTGCTAACAAGGTTGTTGATGCGTTGAGAAGGAAACGTTTGATTCTGCAGGAGTTTCATGTGAAGACCTTAGGTTTTGATAGCCTTAAGGATATGTACAAAGATGATTTAGATTTCAAGGATTATTATGAAGCATGTGAGAATCTTTTTATGAGAGATAGGAGCCAATGGATTGAATATTTGATTTAGGATGGACTGTTGTTCAAAGGAAATCAGTTGTGTATCTCGAGGATTTCTATGAGAGAAAACCTTTCAAAGGAAAAACATAGTGGGGGATTGGCTGGACATTTCGTCCATATAAAACATTCGTGCAACTAAATGGTTTATATTATTGACCAAGAATGAGGACAAATGTCAAGAAATTTGTCGACAGATGCATAATTTGCCAACAAGCAAAGGGGAAAAGAAAGAATATAGGATTATATCAACCATTGTCGATACCAGAGAGGTCGTGGGACGCGGTAAGCATGGATTTTGTGTTAGGACTGCCGAGGACACTGAGAGGTTGTCATTCCATATTCGTGGTAGTCAAAAGATTCTAAAAAATGGCACATTTTATTCTATGTTAGAAAACCAGTGATACAACACACATTGCAAATCTGTTTTTCATAGAAGTTCGACTTCATGGTTTAACGAAGAGTATTGTTTCAGATAGGGATACCAAATTTGTTGGTCATTTATGGAGGACACTATGGAAGAAGCTAGGAACAGATTTATCTTTTAGCTCATAAAATCACCCTTATATGGATGGATAGACTGAGGTAGTAAATCGAAGCTTAGGATACTTATTGAGAAGTTTAGTAGTTGAACATCACATTTAGTGGGATCATATTCTTTCGCAAGCGAAATTTGCATATAATGACTCACCTAACAGAAGCAAAGGACATAGACAATTCTAGATAATGGATGGAATGAAGCTGAGAGGAGTATATGAGTTGAGATACTTAGAGAAAAGTGAGTTCATAAGTGCTGGAGTAGAATATTTTGCAGTAGAGATGCAAGAGCTCCACAGTAAGATTAAAGAGCGATTACAGAATTCCAACCAGGAATACAAACACAGAGAAGATCAACACATAAGAGAGATTCAGTTTGAAGTGGGATATTTAGTCTTAGAACATCTAAGAAAAGAAAGGTTCCCAAGGGGAACATATAATAATTTGAAGATGAAAAATATAGGGTCATGTAAGATTTTATGAAAATTTGAAGCAAGTGCTTATGATAGAGAATTGCCATATGATGTGGGAATTTCACCCATATTCAACATAGCATATATGTATCCTTATAGAGCAGAGGAAGTAGGAGAAGAAGAAAGCCAAAAATAAATTCAGTGGGTTAAACAGATGCCTGTCGCTGAAAAGCCACAGATGGAAAAGATCATTGATCAGAGAGTAAGTAAGAATACCCAAAGGAAGACCTATCTTGAGTATCTGATAAAATTGAAAGGACCCCCGATTGAATATACCAGTTGGGAAAGTGTAGCAAATATCCAGAAACATGCAAAGACGGTGCAAGATCTCATCAACAGGAGTTCATGAATTTTTCATCTAAAGGAGTATGATGTAGGAGCATCCCCAACAAAGCAAGTCAGCAAAGTGGAGGACAACTGGAAACGCACCAGCACATTTTTTGAGAATGTTTTGAATTTGAAATATTAAAAATTAATGTAATATCTAGGAGGATATTTTTTCTTTTATGGTTCAGAAATTGTAACGCAGATCTTGAGCGTTTTCTCTCATCTTCTGGTTGTGGCAATTAATGTAATAAATGTAAAGTAGTTGTAGATATTTTAATTCAATTAGATAGTTAGAGTTGTAGGAGGGAAAACTCTTGAAATCTACCTCATATGTATTGTATTGTATCATTATTCACGATAGAAGTTAGAAGAAGCTGAAGAGAATAGGAGGGCATAGAAGAACAAAGATTGTAGAAGTTGTATAAGCAGATAGTTGTTGCTATTGAACCCATGTACATAAGCACTTGGATTAATATAAGAATGATTTGATCCAATTTCATGGTGTTGTTATGGTTACTGTTGCATCTATTGAATGGTATGTTTACAATTTGCTTATATTCTTTGTTATGAATTTGTTTCAATGCTGAGTATTTATGCTCTTGATTTCATGTTGAATTCATGAATTCTGTGAGAGAGATAGTATGAGTTTCAATTGTTTCTTGACCTGAGAATGCCTGCAAGGAGTGTAGTGAACGTCCACAAGGAGTGCATTGAAGAGATTCTGAGTTTTATCTCAGAACATCTCAGGAGGGATACCATTGTTCTCATACAAACTGAAGTGCAAGTATAGCACAGAGCCATGCAAGGTATGCACAGGCCAGGTTAGAGTCTTAGACTTTTCCCAACCAAGTGAGTGGTTGAATAAATATTGTCGCAAGGAGTGCATAGAGTTAGGAGACATCAAATAAGCAGAGGTTATTATGAATTCCACAAGGAGCGTGTGTAATAATTACTTAGAAACCTTAAGTTCACAAAAAATATAAGCTCAGGAAGGATAGAGACTTTGAATAATCCAAAGGAAGGATAAGGGTTGAATTTGTTTCATAGAAGTTACGTTCAGAAGGAAGGGATGCTGATTTCTTTAGCTGGAAGCCATTGAAATTCATAACGGACGGTTGAAATTCTCAAAGGGAGAATCAGCAAAGTTCCATGGCCATTGGATCTAGTAGATCCAAGGAGAATTTAAGGATGAGTGTCTTTCAACGCTCGCAAGCTCAAGAGGGATAACAACCATCAGATTGGGATCAATGAGACTTGTTGAGATAGGGCTTTAAGATTTCGTCTTTTCGGAAGTCAAAAGCATGAAGGAGTTTGAATTCAAGATTATTGAGTTGTGAAATCTTGATGGGATCTAGACCGTCAGATCGTAGAAGGATCTAGACCATCGACCTGCAGTAAATAAGTCATCAGTTTAGACTTCGGGGGAAAAGAGGAGTGTTGTATCGTAAATTTCTGAGTCGCGAAATCCCAACGCACTCTAGAGTGGACCCCAGGATTCGACTGGAGGTCATATGGTGGATGCATAAAGGGAGAAGTTAAAGAACCATTAGCCCTTTTCAGGTTTTGGGGATCGAAGGAGTCAGGGGACTCGGATAAGAAATCACGAAGTCGTGAAGCCCGAAATACCCTTTCGGGAAAAGGTTGCAGTCACATCGATTGGTCACGTGGAAGGAGGTTCGCGCCTTGTGCTTGTTCGCATACACGTGGCTTCTAAAGAAGGACTTGTGGATTTAATTGTTAAGGATTCCAGCTAGGAATCAAAGGGTCATTTCAACTCAAAGGTAATTAGAATGATCCTTAGACCGTGATTTCAAGAAGAACCTGCTAAGGTAGGGGTCCTGCGTCAACTTGACCACACCTAGGGGGAATGCCAAGATTCCCTAGTAAGCTAGTTCCCATAGGTTTTGAGTTA
Source organism: Picea glauca (assembly GCA_000966675.3). Lineage (NCBI taxonomy): Eukaryota > Viridiplantae > Streptophyta > Pinopsida > Pinales > Pinaceae > Picea > Picea glauca. Next base: position 70,628 of record JZKD02S1781255.1, on the reverse strand, counting down.
CCACTGGGGGGATTCATGAAAGTCCATCGTCCTCTCCCACCATACTTACCACTTTTAATATTTCTCCCACTCATCCATCCCATTACACTGGTCCGGGCATTGGGTTGGCCAAATATCTAAGGGTTCTACCTTACCTTGTGGGAAGAAGGGGATAAATGCGTAGAGGGTAAAAGTAGTTGGAAAAAGATAAAATCCAAAAGAATGAAACATTGAGATGCTTTGACTAGGGATCCCCTTGAAAGTAATTAAAATATTCTCAGCAAGAAAGAAAGGACCCATAAGAAAAATAATAAATCAAGACCTAGCTGGAGGATAAGGGGTCTCTTCATGAGTCAACCTATTAGGTCCATGGGCATGTAGTAGTATGAAACTACCAATAGATGGTCTCCATACCAGGGTAGTGGCTCATGGTAGAATAACCAAGATAAAGGGGGTCTCATCACGAGACATCCTTCTCATTTCTGTGAAATTCTTGTGGGTAACATTGCCACCATTGGTCACCATTCTAGGGCAGTGTCCGCTAGCTAGAATCTTGAAATATAAAGAAATAAGAATAAAAGGTAAAAGGCTTGAATGGGCTTGGAAACATTTGCATCCATGACAAGGTGCAAAACACCCTCTTTATAGGCACCCACAGGTAAGCCATACATTTCCCTGCTATCACTTCAACCATTGCCCAAACATCCCTTACCACCTCATCCACTCACATGGCCTGGATTTGAATTCACCTGGGAAAATTCCACATCCAATGACAATTATACCTGGGAAAATTCCACATCCAATGACATCCTAGAGTCCCCTCCAAAATTGGTTTGTATAAAAATTTAATGTCTTTGAGAACTTGTCCGAGTAAAAACAGTTTCATGCACATGTTTAAATAACTTTATGATTAGATGTGATTGGCATTGCTATGATCCCTGTGACTTATGATCCCATGGAATGCGTATTTTTTGATGTTGTAGGGCCACACCTGATGGACATGTACATATGGGGGGATGATTAGTTCAGACCTCCATAGGGATAAAATCCCACCTGATGGATGCTAAGAACCTCTCTAGGGTTAGAGATAGAGACAGAGGAGAACATTCAACCAGGGGTAGGCTAGTAGGCCTGGACCCAGGGAGGTTGTTCCCTTTACACCATGATGTATGCCTTGTAAGGCCCATGACGTCACCCAACATTTTGGATGTTTTAGAGGTAGTTGTGTGCCAAGTGGCAGGTTCCTGAGGCCCAAGGAGGCGTAACATTTTGCTCCAGGAGGCCAAATTTTCCCAAAAAGGGCCTAATGTCACCCTAAAAGGGCATGAAGTCACCTTTGCAACTTATTTTACGATTTAATTATGACATTTAATGTAAAATCAACCATTTTGACCTAATTTTGTTCTTTGTAATTTTATAAATAAGGGGAAAATCACGCTTATTTTTCATCATCTTTCACTCACACTTGTGAGGACTGAAATTTTCACCCTCCTTAGGGTTTCTTGGATGCAATTTTAGGCACACTTGTTGAAGAAGTCTTATTTTGGATTATTTTTGCAAAGTTCTTGGTGTATGTGTTCAACTAGGGTTTTTCTTGATGAATTCTTGATGTATGTAAGTGAATTTTCTACAGGTCTACTCAATTGAATGGTTATAGTTTTATTTATATTGCATTTACATTCAAGATTATGAAATTTTTTGTTTAAACCCTAGGAAAAATAACACATGTTATTGTCATAGCTTCAAAATATTTCACCTACTAGATCTTGTCAAATGCCCATATTTCTTGAAGCATGAGCTAAGGCCTTTTCATTGCAACACCTTAGCATCCATTTCTTCATCTAAGCTGATTTTTATTCACCATTTAGTTAAAGAGGGAGGATATATACTAAGGCCTAGGGTTACCTACACCTTAGTAGCTAGTTTCCCCTTAGGGTTTGATAATTGGAGCCTTGGGCTACCAAAACTCCAATCTATCAATCTATATTGTCTTTAACTATTATATTATCATTTTTCTTCAACATTTGTTGTTGCATTATTGACTCCATTTTCCCTAGAAGAACTAGTCTAAGTACTCTTTGAGTAATTGATCAAAACAAACTTCAAAACCTATTCTTTGAGCCTCCTACTAACTATTCCTAACCCTAGAATAACCTAACCTACTAACAATATTGTTTTTGTTACTAAAGTAAGCTACAACCATTAAATGCAACATTAAAAGCTCACAAAAGCAATTGAAAAGGCTGATTTATATCTTGTCTTGTTTGCTGCTATCAAATGCTAGTATTATGATTTCAATGGTTAATGATTCTTAGTCATTTTGAAGCTATTTCAAGGAATTTCATGTGAAGTATTGTTCTATAAAGATGGTTTTTATAAATTTTCTGTTTACTTCACCATATTCAACAAATTTCTTTTATCGAGAAAGTCTGTGTTTTTTGAAGTGCTAACCAACAAGTGTACTTGCAAATATATATAGTTTCTTGTTTCTTTGTTCGAGGCAGGTAAACTTTGATACAGTATCATTTCATTGGTTATAAAACCAAGACTTTTTGATCGGTGGTGACTTGTGAGAGGGGATCCTTATTTAGCCATTTTGACTTTGCCTTCTCAACCCCCAGGTCATTGTGGACGTCTCCCCTGGGCCTACCACCCTAAATAGAAAGAGACATCCTATTGGAGGTGACAATGATAGAATTAGTCTCCAGCTACACCAATTGTCTCTCCTATAACCTTTCCTTCTATCAAAGTACAAATTGTGCAATAAAAAGAAGGAATCTTGTGTTTCCTTCACCCAATGCAGATTACAAGGTCAAAGATTGAGGCCTCTTACCAGAGAAACAACCAAAAAATAGATCCCTTTGAAAGAGGATGCAATAAGAGATTCATCCCAAAGGAAAGGTAAATCCATAGCTTCTGAGAAGCATGTTCAAATCATTGATACCACCACTCCTCAAAAGGAGAGAAACCATAATTTTAAGAGGCTCAATAGACAACTTAAAGAGTGTTGGCCCTCTACCAACTTTTGAGGAAACAATGGTCGTGTTTGACCATTTTTGGGACTTTGACGGGATGGTTGAAGATGGAGCACCCAGGCATAGCTGAGATCGTGGGATCTCACCTATTTTGTGGGATTTTTGGGATTTTAGGGTTTATGTAATGGGTATGGGATGTCAGCCCATGGGTTTACCCATTCTTAGGACCCTTTTGTAATGTATAAATAAGTAGCTAAGCGATGTAAGAAGTAGTTATAATCGACTTTGTGCAAGAACCTGTGAAGGTTGCTAAGTTTGAATAGTTGTGAATGCTTGGTGCATATTGTATGTTGAGACTTGTAGAGTTAAGTGCAAGTGATTGTAAGACGGCTCTATGCCTTGACCTAAATCGAGGAAGGAGGATCTGGCAAGGTGAGCGCAGATATCCTATTCTATGCAGAGTTGGCTTTGTAGCTTGGTGCATGTAAGAATATTTGAAGAGACTAATAAAAAGAGAACAAGATTGGTGGACGTAGCTCCACACTAGGGTGAACCACGTATATCCTGTGTCAATGTGCTTTGCGCTATGTTGTTCATATTTTTTATGTATTTATTTTCTTAATCTTGATGCATGATAGGTAGATCCATTGATGCTTAGTGCTTTAGTATATGAATGAATGTTATGTCTGATATGATGCTATGTGCTAAATGGTTAGATGTGCTTAAGATTGATTAATATTGCACTGATCTATAATAAGGGTTGAACCTGTGATGTGAATAAGGGTTAAAGACCAATGAATGCTATTGGATAAGTGTTATGTTAAGTATTGTGATCATATATTTGTATCCCAGCTAGGTTGTAGACACTTGAGTCCTACAACCCCCCTGCCTCTACCTTAGGTGAGACTTCATCTGCTTCACAGGTGTTTCCAAAAGGGATGGTAGTTAGGGTTTTGTTGGTGCGTTTGAAGCATTGAACCCTGGGTCTGCACCTGTGCCAACAAATGGTTCCATTGACATGACCTGAAACTGTGATTGTTGGGAACTGAAGAAAAGAGAAAGCTATGTACGTAGATCTGTTGTTGTAGTGCACAATAGTCTACTTTACTTGTGAAGCTATGTGCAAAGAAAGGAACCAGATATGAAGAAAAGAGGTAAGATCTTAAATATTTGTGCTCTGGTAAAGGTAAAAAGATTAGAATGTTTTGCTTCGAAAGTATGAATCTAGGTATGTTTGATAGATTTTGTCCTAGTCTGAAAACTAGGGCATAGCTAGAAGAAAGAAGATCTGATCTAAATAAATTTGATAGAGATAGTGAAAGATATGTTATTCCTATGCATAGAAATAATTTTTGGACTAATAAGTGATGCAGGACCCTAGAAATAATTTTTGCAGATTGTAGATCCATCACTGTGATCCCAATGCATAGTATAGGAAAGGTTGGGGATCATTTAAAAGAAAGAGAGAATTGACACTATGTTATAATTGCAGAAGACTGGGACATCTTGCTAAGGAATGCCCTAGTATAGGTCCTATTTGTCATTGTTGTAAATATGTTGACCGTGAGGTTTTGGATTTCCCTAGAATGACTGCTAAAGTTGAAAATATGAACTTGAGACATTAAAACAATGAAGAAGGTCAAGAAACCAAGGATATGCTAGAGAACTAGAAAGAATCAGAGACTATATTATTATAGATGAAAGAAACATTGAATGATCATAGAGACATCAATTTACCAGAGATATTAAAAGAAAAGAAGTGCATAGAAAAAAGAATAGGAGACTTCGACATAGACTGTGTTCTGTATGAGGAAACATAGGTGAATATTGTGCCAAACAGTACTTGGGAAATTTTGGGAAATCCTGCTATGGTTTCTTCATTGGGAGGGATAGGCTTATCTAAAGGAAAGATGATAACCCTATGTGGAATACTTACTCATGTACCTATGATTTCTCATGGAACATCGATTGTAAAAGAATTTGAGGCCATTAATTTTGTTGAGAACAACACCCCTTTTGCACTTTTTTTAGGAAAGACCTGGATTGAGAAGAATCAGATCCAAAGGAAAGCAGAGGAGGAAGCTACATAACAGAAAAAACAAGAATTAAGGGACTTCATAACCAAAAAAATAGCGATACTAGAAGAAGAGAAAGAAGACAAGTCGAAGCAGCAGAAGGATGTCGAAGTTGAAAGAACACAAGAAGGCTTAAAGAACCTATCCAAGTAGGAGATAAGAGTACCTACCCCATAAACAATAAGAGAAGAGGTATTACACTCGAATCCTTTGAAAGACCCTCAACAGTGTGAAGTCTCTTTACTAGGAGAAGATAAGAACAAGAATGGAAAGAGGAACCCAATGACTCAAATCACAGGAAAGAAGGCCAAAAAGCTCAGTAAGAAGAAAGTAAAGTTAGAAAGACTGTAGGAAATTCCAGAGAAGACTTCGCAAAAGGAAGGCTTATAGAACTTGAACCTCGCGAGAATAGCAGAACAACGCAAAATGGCACTTCGCCAAGGAAAAGATATATGACTGTTGGAGGCATCCTGACTATTAGAACCATAGTTATTGCCAGAAATATCGCCATTGGACCATTGGGACCATGCCACAAGGGATGGAACTGTATTGATTGAGGAATTCCTCCCTATTGGAGGAGTTTATTACGCCGTTTCTTATTTATCCCGTCAGATGTTGCGCCGAGACCACTTTTTACAAACTGTGATTATCCAAGATAACAGAGAAATAATTTCTATCATGTTTTTCTTTTGAGACCTCGCAACACGCTTTTCTTACCTTAAGTGTCTGTTCACCTATCTGATTTATTTGATCACAAGTGTGCATGTCAGGCAACCTTAGGGTAGTGGAGAAATATGTCGAAGAGATATTGATCGACCTTATGGCTGAGAAAGTCATGTCTGCAGGAGTATAGGCATCATCGACGGGAAGATTACAAGCATCCCCCTTGACTGCATGTCGGTCTATCCAAACTGTGACCGAGAAAAGAAGCAAGCACCACGACGATCTGGTGAACGTGAAGTTGATCCCGTCGGTCTTTCGTGACTACATCCCACCCTTGGCTGGCGCAGTTATTCGTGATAGCATACTGCATGAATTTGAGTACACACTCATCAGTACATACCTCCTGAAGGGGATACACGTAGTTGGACCGTAGTTGGGATTGATCCTAGATCTCAAGATCAATGATTTCAACTTGGGAGACAGAAAGAATTATGTGATGCTCACACCACATAGGTACCTGACAAAGATGGCTGGGAAGAAGCCAAAGATAGTTCCCTGACCATGGATCAAGGATATTGTGAGATCGACAATCCTGAATGTCATGAAGATCCCCCACTTTGACAGACATCATGATTTTAATGCGTGCATTAAAATCCTTCTGTCGTGATACCATGGAGGCTATCTCTGGTTAGATAGGTGCATGACTATGGATTTGGTGTTGATCCACATGATCATTGTATTGAGCATGCAGGGACTAGACTCTCACCAGTTCTACATAGGAAAGACATCAGATCACTCCTTGGTGCAGTGAATCAAGGAGGCCTATGGCGATGTAGAGAAGGGGAAGCGAGGCTACAAGGTAGCATCCATACAATATGGTGTAGTGGGCCATTCATATAGTCACTTGAACTTAGCCTTGCAAGTCTCACACAACATGCATAGAGCACTTAAAACCATTACTTGGATCTATCCAAAAGGCACTTAGCCATTCATACTCACTAGATTGCGTAGCATCTATTTATACATTACAAAATCGGGCCTAAACATGGGTAAACCCATGGGCCGACACCCCATACCCGTTACATAAGCCCAAAACCCAAATATCCCTAAAAGGGGTCAAGATCCCGCGATCTCCACTTCATCTTGTGCTCCACCCTTGACAGCCTGTCGAAGTCCCAAAAATAGGTCTAACATGACCAAGGATCCTCAAAACTTGGTCAAGGGACAAAAATAGATTTAAGCATATTTACCTCCATCCCTATCACCTTACAATAAAATTGAAAAAAAATATTGAACATATAAGCTTCTCTCATAGGACCATGAGAAAATAAAAGGATGTAGTCCACAAAGAGTAAATGAGTTATATATTCTAATCCTTCTACCTTAATACCTTGAATACAAAATTTCTTTTTCACAACAATAATAGGTTGGATTAATCCTTCTACCACTAATAAGAAGAGGTATGGTGATAATGGAAATCCTTGACATATTAGGACTTTTGTCTATTTGAAAAAGGAAGAGGCAACACCATTGATTAAAACACCAAAATTAAACAATGACCCATGTCCATAACCACCTACAAACTGAAACCAATATGTATCAACAATAATCATAGATAGATCTAAATAGTTTTTTCATATGATTTTGAAAGATCGAGTTTCATGATTGTGACAAGAAGTTTCTTCAGTTTGATAGTGTGGAAGGTCTCCTGGGTGGTACCCATAGCATCATGAATCAAGCAACCCTCAAGAAAACAAAACTACTCCTCAAAAATGACCTTAGAATGCAATTTCTTGAGATGAACAACCACCACTTTTGAGATTATCTTATATACACATTTGTAGTGCAAGATCAACCATAAAACATTAAAAGAATCGATCAGAAATCATTGAAATAATCCACTATATCAATATTTGGGATGAGTGCAATGAATGTATTATTAAAGGAACCCAAGAATTTCCCAGACTACGGGACCTGCTCCACCACCTTGAGAAACTCATCACTGAGAATATTAAAGAATCCTAAATAAAACTCAATGGTCTATCCATTTAGGGCCATGATTCTATATTTTTGAAAAGAAAACATCATGATGCAGAGCCCCACCTCAGCAAGGTCTCCTAACCTCCCAGTCTATGGATCTTTGTATTCCTCTGAGCTGCAATGGTTCTTTGATTCCCGCTGGAACCTTCAACACTTAAAGGCCATAGGTTCTTTTATATGCTCTGCCTGTGAAAACAAGCACTAGGCGCGAGCCTCTACTCCACGTGACCACTGGTGTGACCACAAAATTAATCCAAAAAGGTGTTTCTGATTTCATGACTTTGAGTATTTTGTTGTAAGACAAACTTGACAAGCTCATCCTCCAAACTCCCGAACCCAGAGTTAGGGATTAACAAGCATCAATGCCTTCCCTATACTTCCATCGATGGGACCTCATGTTGTGGCCTGAGGCCCAACTTCTGAGCACTACGGGACTTCGTGACTCATGAACCCATGATGCAGCTCTTCGCCCTTTTCCCAAAGTCTGAACTCGAGACTTCTCACCCCAGATCAACGGTCATGAACCTTCCACAATATGATGGTCCATATTCTTCTTTCACGAAATTGGGACTTCACAACTCGCAACTTACGGGTAGCAATTTCCTCCACTCTCCCGACTTCTGAAATCCTAATATTCGAGCACCAAATAAATGAGTCTCACTCATTCATATCTGACGACTGTTGTCTCTCCTAAGCTTGTGAGTGTTGAAAGACTCTCGCCCTTATCCTCCCTGCAACTCCGCTAGTTCTAATGGTCCACAGATACCATCGCTTCTCCCTCCCAAAATTTCCACTGTCTGTTTAGGATCTCGATGGTTCATGGCCAAATAAATTGGCATCTTTCCTTCTGAGCTTGATTCCATGAGGTGACTTCAAACCTTTCCCTTGTTCTAAACTTGTCCAAGTATCTATCCTTCCTGAGATTGATCCTCACTGCAAAATCAAATATTTTAAGGAATCTTGCATGCAGTGCTTGTGGCCTTGACAATAACCTCTGGTTATTCAACGACTCCAACTCTACGCACTCCTTGTGACAATAGTTCTTCAACCACTTTACTGGGTTGGATAATTCTTAGACTCGACCTAGCCTGCACACACCTTGCACAGTTATGTGCTATACTTTCACTTCTACTGGTATAAGATCATCGATATCTCTCCTGATCTTTCTCTGAGATAAAAATCAGAACCTCTTGTCGATGCACTCCTTGCAAACTTTCACTGCACTCCTTGCAGGAATTCTCAGGAAGAGAAACAATTGAAACTCACACTCTCTTCACACAAAATTCATACATTCGACATGAAATCACATACACACACATTTAAACAAATACATAACAAAGAATATAAGCAACCTGTAAACATACCATTCAATAGATGCAAACAGTAACCAAAGTACACCAAACAATTTGGTCAAAGAATTCTTCCATTAATCCTAGTGCTTTTGTACATGGTCTATAACAACTACATCTATCTGGTCATACAACTTCTACAATATTTGTTCTTCTCTTCTCTCCTATGATCTCTTTTTCTACTGCCTAATTACAATGAGAATAATACAATACATATGAGGGAGTCTTATTGATTTTTTCCCTCCTACAACCTAAAGCTATCTTATCGAATTAAAGACTACAACTACTTTACATTTATTCTAATAAATGCCCACAATCGACATATGAGAGAAACACTCAAGATATGAATTACAATCCCCAAACATTAAAAGAAAATATGTCTTTTCAGATGTTACATTAATGTGTTTTCTTTTGAATTTAAAAACGTCTTCAAAATGTGCTCTGGTGTATATCCAATTGTCCTTTGCTTGCGCTTGTTGACGATGCTCCTACATCATACTCCTCTGACTAAAAAATTCATGGACTCTTGTCCATGATCTTCTGCATTGTCTGTCCATGTTTCTGGATACCTTCTTCACTTTCCCAACTGGCATCTTCAATCGGGTGTCCCTTCCACTTTACCAAATATTCAAAATATGTCTTCCTCCGAGTCTTCTTACTAACTCTCTGATCAATGATCTTTTCCATCTGCGGATTTTCATCTATAGGCATATGTTTAACCCACTTAATTTCCTCTTGATTCTCTTCTCCTCTTGCCTCATCTTCTATGTAAGGATACATATCTGCTACATTGAATATGGGCGATATTCCCACACCATATGGCAATTCTATCTCATAATCATTTGACTCAAATTTTTGTAGAATCTTACACAACCCTATCTTCTTCATCTTTAGATTATTATATGTTCCCCTTGGGAACCTTTCTTTTCTAAGGTGTGCTAAAACTAAATCTCCTGTGTTGATCTGCTCTGCGCTTGTATTCCTGGTTAGAATTGTGCAATTGCTCTTTAATCTTACTGTGGAGCTCCTGCATATTTGTTGTAAAATCTTATGCTCCAGCACTCCTAAACTCATTATGTTATAAGTCTCTCAACTCAAATACTCCTCTTGGTTGCATTCCATACATTATCTGAAATGGGATCTATCATGTGCTCTTATTAGGTGAGTCATTATATGCAAATTCTACTTGTGGCAGAATTTGATCCCACTGACTATGATGTTCAATGACCAAAATCCTCAATAAATCCCCTAAACTCTTATTTACTACCTCAGTCTATCCATCTGTCTAAGGGTGATATGTTGAGATAAAAGATAAATTTGTCCCTAGCTTCTTCTATAGTGTCCTCCAGAAATGACCAACAAATTTGGTATCCCTATCTGAAACAATACTCTTGGGTAAACCATGAAGTCGAACAACTTCTTTGAAAAATAGGTTTGCAATGTGTGTTGCATCACTGGTTTTATGACACAGAAGCAAATGTTCCCTTTTAGAGAATCTTTCGACTACCATGAATATGGAATCAAAACCTATTTGTGTCCTCGACAGTCACAACACAAAATCCATGCTCATCATATCCCACGACCTCTCTGGTATTGGCAATGGTTGATACAACCCTATATTCTATCTTTTTCCCTTTGCATGCTAGAAAATCCTGCATTTGTTGACAAATTTTCTAACATCCATCCTCATTCCTGGACAATAATACAAAGTGTTCAGTTGTGCGAAAGTTTTATCATGGCCAAAATGTCCAACCAATCCCCCACTATGTTTTTCCTTCAAAAGGTTTTCTCTCATAGAAATCTTTGGATAGCAATCCATCCTGAATTAAATATTCAATCCATTGGATTCTGTCTCTCAAAATGGGATTCTCGCATGCTTCATAAGTATCCTTGAAATCTAAATCATCTCTGTACATTTCCTTAAGGATATGAAAACCTAAGGTCTTCCCTCGAAACTCTTGCAGAATCAAACATTTCATGCTCAATGCATCAACAATTTTGTTAGCGTTCCCAGAAATGTTCTTTATAACAAAAGTAAAGTTTTGCATAAATTCAACACATTTTGCATGTTTCTGGTTCAGTTTCTCCTATCTGTTTATAAACTGTAAGGCCTGGTTGTTTCTATACAAAACGAACTCCTTTGGAACCAAGTAGTTCCTCCATTTCTTCAGCACCTAAATGACTGCATAAAACTCTTTATCATACATGGAATAATTCCTTTTGGCATCATTCAGCTTCTCACTGAGTATGCAATTGGTCTATTGTCTTGACTTAAGACTGTTCCAATCACAAATCCACTTGCATCACATCTCACTTGAAATGTTTTACTAAAATCTGGCAGAACCAGAACTGGTTGTTCAATTATCTTCTCTTTCAACAACTTGAAACTTTTCTCTGCTTCCTCTGTCCAATGAAAAGATTTATGTCTTTTCTTGACTGTGTCCATCATTGGTGCATAAATTCCACTAAAATTTCTGATGAATTTCCTGTGAAAACTAGCTAATCCATGGAAGCTTATGATTTCAAAGATATTCCTTGGCAACGACCATTCTTTGATTTCTTTTACCTTCTTCGGATCCATCTTCAACTCATTCAAAGAGATCACAAAACCCAAATAAATGAGTTCTGTCTTCAAGAAAGATGAATTCTTCAGATTTATTAGCAACTTCTATTGTTGCAACCTCCTCATTACTAGAGTTAAATCTCTCAAATGTTCTTCCTTGGTCTTACTGAAGATCAATATATCATCAAGATACACAATTACAAACTTCCCAATGAAATCTTTCAAGACTTCGTTCATCAATATCATAAAAATACTTGGTGCATTCATCAAACCAAACTGCATGAAAAGTCATTCATGCATCCCTTCATTCATCTTGAATGTTGTCTTCCATTCATCACCTTCCCTCATCTAATTCTAATGATATCCTCTATTCAAATCAACTTTTGAAAAAAACTTTGCCCCACTCAAGCAAATCCATTAAGTCATCCATCCTGGGTAAAGAAAATCTATACCTGATGGTGATTTTGTTTATATCCCTCGAGTATGTACACATTCTCCATCCACCATCTTTCTTTGGACTTAACACTGTTGGTACAACGCATGGACTCAAGCTTTCTCTAATCAACCATGTGTCCATCAAATCATGGACTTTCTTCTCTACCTCTTTATTCTCCTGTGGCATCAATATGTACATTGCTTTGTTTGGAAAACTTGCTCCTAGTATAAGGTCAATGTGATGGCTTATGGATTATAATTAAGATGGGTGACAACAAACAAGGTAAGTCGTCCACCACTATATCAGCAAAATTCTCCAACAGTTCCTGAATTTCCTCAGGTAGATCATATACCGAAGTACTGGTCAAAATGACTCCAGGTTTTCTCAACACAACAAACTACATTTCTTCATATTTTTTCACTTCATCCATAATTTCCTTCCCACTCATTATAAGTATAGTATTTCTTGCTTCCATTTTTTCCTTCTTGGCTTCAATTGGCAGCAACATATGCATCCTACCATTCTTCTCCAAGGTATAGGTGTTCTTTCTTCCATCATGAATAACATTTCTATCATATTGCCACGGTCTCCCCCAAAAAAGATGACAAACATCCATGGGAATCACATCACATAAGATCTCATCTCTATAACCCCCTATCTTAAATTCAACTAAACATTGTTTAGTGACTGTTACCTGATCTCCTTTTTGCAACCACGAAACTTTATACGAGCTTGGATGTGTAACTGTCTCCAATTCCAACTTCTCCACCATCTCTATGGATACTAAATTATCTGTGCTTCCACTATCAACAATCACCTTGCATACCCTATATTTGGCCTTGCAAGTAGTCCTAAACAAACTGTTCCTCTGGACTGGACTCTCTATCTCTTTCTCTGGTTTCAAGAGAATTTTCCTCATCATTAAGGATCTCCCACCTTCTGCATCTTCAACCTCAACATTTTTCCTCTGTTCTTTTGAAATGTGAGCTTTGACTCCTCCATCTCTTTTTCTATCGAGACATTCCCAAGATTTGTGTCTGATCTTCCCATAAACAAAACACTTTACTTCACCTCCTCTGCCTCTTCCCCTTCCTCTTGCTCGAGGAAAAGTGTTCTTATGCGCATATTGTCTTCCGTGTGAACTTCCTCCCATTTCTGGGTGGTTATGAGGTTTCTTTTATTCATCCTTAGGTTTTTGTACTCTATCCTAGGAAAATGATTTTCCTCTTCTCTGACTTGTACCTCTGCCTCTTTGACCTTGCTTTCGGTCCAATTTCTCTTTTTCCTTCAAAGCAACGTGATAAGAATCTTCCACATTTCTGATTGTCACCATGCTCATGTCTTCCTGAATCTCATATATCAGGCCATTCATATATATGGTGACCTTTTCATCATCACTCTCAGGATGACCAACTCTGATGTTAAGGCTGTAGAATTCCTTGGTGTATTCCTTCATTGTCATCCTTTTCTGTCTCAAATTTTCCATTCTTCGAAACAGATTGATTTGGTAATCTCTGGGTATGAATTTTCCTTTCATCTTCACTATCATTCTATCCCATCTTTTAATTCTTTGTTTTCCTTTGCAATGCCTGTCAGCTTGTAGGTCATCCCACCATAGTGCTACATGTCCTTTTAGTCTAGTGACAGCATGCTTAAATTTCTTGTCTTCTTCTATATCTTCATAATCGAAGTATTTAGCCAGAGCTCTAAACCAATCTAACAGCTCCTCAACGTCCAAGTTTCCTTCATACATCAGGATGCCCATTTTTTCTCTGGCCCCTATTATTGCCATAACTTTGAATAGAGACTCCTCTGTAGCATATTTGACTATGACCTCTTTTTCAGGTCCTCCTTCGTTCTATAGTATCATGTGTTTGTCTCTGTGTTGTCTCCATGGAATCTAATCGAGCACAAAGTTCACTCATTTCCCTTTCCACGACTAAATCGGGTAAATTTCTTTCTGGACATCTTCTTGGTGGCATTGTTGCAGTATGTCCACATAGAATTCAAATCACAACTGTCCTCTATCTTCTCTTTCTTACAGAAAACAAAATTTGTAAGCTTTGATACCACCTAACGCGGAGCCACACCTCAGCAAGGTTTGTTGACCTCCCGATCTATGGATCTTCATATTCCTCTAAGCTGTAATGGCTCTTTGGTTCTCACTGAAACCTTCAACACTTAAAGGCCATGTTTCCTTTGATATGCTCTGCCCATGTGAAAAACCACTAGGCATGAGCCTCCACTTCACATGACCACTGGTGTGACCACAGACTTAATCCAAAAAGGTGTTTCTGATTTCACGACTTCGCGTATTCTGTTGTAAGCCAAACTTGACCCACTTAACCTCTGAACTCCCGAACCCTGAGTTAGGGCTTAACAAGTGTCATCACCTTCCCTATACTTCCTTCGATGGTACCTCACGTTGTGGCCTAGGGCCCAACTTTCGAGCGCTACGGGACTTCATGACTTGTAAACCCACGATGTAGTTCTTCGCCCTTTTCCCGAAGTCCAAAATCAAGACTTTCTTGCCCCAAATCAATGGTCCTAAACCTCCCATGATCCGACAATCTAGATTCTTCTTTCACAAAATTGGGACTTTGCAAATCGCAAATTCCAGGTAGCAGTTTCCTCCACTCTCCCGACTTCCAAAATGTCGATATTCAGAGCACCAAATCAACAGCTCTCTCTCCTTCAGATATGATGGCTGCTACCTTTCCTAATCTTGCAAGTGTTGAAATAATCTCTCCCTTATCCTCCCCACAATGCCACTAGTTCTAATGGTCCACAGATATCGTCGTTTCTCCCTCTGAGAATTTCCACTGTCTGCTCAGGATCTTGATGGTTCCTGGCCAAATAACTTGGTGTCTTTCCTTCTGAGCTTGATTCCACGAGGTGAATTCAAACCTCACCCTTGTTTTGAAATTCTCCAAGTCTCTATCCTTCTTGAGCTATATCCTCGTTGCAAACTCAAAGATTCTAAGAAATCCTGCATGCACTCCTTGCGACCTTCACAATAACATCTGGTTATTCGATGACTCCAACTCTACACACTCCTTGCGACATAATTTCTTCAACCACTTTCCTAGGTTGGAAAAGTCTAAGACTTGACCTAGCCTGCACACACCTTGCATGGCTCTGTGATATACTTTCACTTCTACTGGTATAAGATCAATGATATCACTCCTAATATTTCTTTGAGATAAAACTCAGAACCTCGCGTCGACGCACTCCTTGTGGAATTTCACTACACTCCTTGCAGGAATTCTTAGGAAGAGAAACAATTGAAACTCACACTCTCCTCACACAGACTTCATACATTTGACATGAAATCACACACACACACACACACACACACACACACACACACACACACACATTAAACAAATGCATAACAAAGAATATAAGAAACATTTAAACATACCATTCAATAGATGGAAATAGTAACCAAAGTACACCAGAACAATTGGGTCAAAGCATTCTTACATTAATCCCAATGCTTTTGTACATGGTCTGTAACAACTACATCTATCTACTCATACAACTTCTACAATCACTGTTCTTCTATATTCTCCTATGCTCTCTTTTTCTACTTCCTAATTACAATGAGAATAATACAATATATACAAGGGAGTCTTCTTGAGTTTTTCCCTCCTACAACCTTAAGCTATCTTATCGAATTAAA
>JZKD02S1781255.1:32926-46766 GCA_000966675.3 Picea glauca | reverse complement strand
CAAT
Organism: Picea glauca; assembly: GCA_000966675.3. Taxonomy (NCBI): domain Eukaryota; kingdom Viridiplantae; phylum Streptophyta; class Pinopsida; order Pinales; family Pinaceae; genus Picea; species Picea glauca. The sequence goes on along the minus strand of JZKD02S1781255.1, from coordinate 46,762 downwards.
ATTCTTAGCTTCTTCTAACTTAACCTTCAACATATTAATTTCTTCAGATGGTTCCTTGCATGTTTTCTCATACCTGAGCAATAACTATTTTTGTTTTCTTTTCTTTTCTCCGAGTATATCAATCTCTTCCATGGTACTGACAAGTTGTCCTTCAAGATCTACTTTTGCTTCACAGTCAGGGAACTCACTTCCTGTATATTCAGTGTTTAGATATTCTAAATGTATTAGCATGATATCATTTATTTTATATTCAATAGAAGAGTCAATGCTTTCATCATCTGAGGGATCATCATCATTGTTTACACAAAGGCTTTTCTTCTTAAAATTATTCTCTTTATAGACTCTTTTGTGTTTGTGATTCTCTTCATCATCATATGTCTAATCCTTTCTTTTGTGAGGAAACTTGGATGCAAAATGACCTATCTTACCATAGTTGAAACATTTTAAGGGCAGTTTACCTTTGTATTTGCCTGATCCTTTCTTCAGTCTTCTCACAAAATTTGCTTCAATCTCATCTATATCAGAGTGTGTGTCTTTCTCTACTTTAAAATATGTCTCTCTTGTAGTGGATTTACCTTTGGTGATTCTCATTTCATAAGCAGTTAGGGTTCCAAGAAATTGTTCTAGTGTCAACGTTTTGAGATCAACTATTTCCTCTATAGTAGAGACTTTTGATTTAAGTCTATCAGGAAGACATCTTAAAATTTTGTGGATTAGAAAAGAATCAACGGTCATTTCCCCTAGGCCTTTCATAGTGTTCAAAATTTCTTCTATATGTAAGAAGTACTTACTGATAGTTTCATCTTCATACATATTTAACTGCTCAAACTTCAGTCTGTGAGTCTGAAGTTTTGCCTCTTTTACCTTTTCATCACCTTCATAACTACATAACATTTGTTGAATCACACTGCATGACTTTGAAAAACTCTACTTCTACAAGCCCACTCAGAATAGCATTCATAGCTTTAATGTTGAAGCTGAATTCTAGATTTCCATCCTTATTATCTAGTACAACTGGGTTTACATAACTAGTCTCTACCACATCCCAGACATCTGCACCTAAAGCCATTATGTAAGTTCTCATCCTAACTTTCCAGAAGGAAAATTTTATTCCATTGAACAAGGGGGCCTTATTGGTTGAATTTCCTTCATAACTTGTCATGTTCAAGCTTACTCATCTACCTTTAAATAAAAGGAACTCACTCTGATACCAATTGTTGGAAATATAACTAAGAGGGGGGGGGTGAATCAGTTATAATATAAGCTTGAAACTTTTTTTTCTTTTTTCAATCTTTTTTAATTATTATTTAATGTGTTACTAATAACTTAACATGCATAGATAAACAATATTTGATCCATCACATAGAATACACAGATACACTAATTTATCATGAGGAAACCCATAAAGGGAGAAAACCTCTTCTTCTTAGGATGTCAATCAATATCCAACTTTCATGCACATCATAGTCTTTGAGCTCCAACTCAAATATGAGGCTATAACCTCTGATGGAAAGCTACAACTTGCAGAGAGAAAAAACTCTCAAATTTATCTTGCAACAACTAGATGGAAGCACCAACTCCCAGATTATCTTCTAGCACCAACTAGAATTTAGAGGACTGCAATCCTCCCTAGCATCACCCTACCACCCTGATTAAATCTTACAAAACTTTACTTACTTGCTCTGTCTCTGATATGGTTTGTTACGACTCCATGATTCCTCTGCCTTCTTCGGTTTCTATCCTCTTTTCTTTTTCTTCCTGCACTCAACAACACACTTTTTCAGCTTCTCTTCTTCCTTTTATGGTCCATGTTGCCTTTGCATACTCTTCACTGCGCCACCGATATCCACTTTTGATTCTCTACAACGTCACATACTACCCACATGACTCACTCGTCAAAATAAACTTTGTCTCTTCTCTATTCTGCATGTCATTCACACGTCGAGTCATCTGCCTGATCATCATACGAACTCTTCATCTTCTCTGGTCGTTATTCAAGGTTCTTTGACTTCTCTGGCAGTTATCCAGAGAATATTTTTCTTCTCTATCAGTCGAAGTTCTTTGTCTTCTCTAGCAGTTACAGTTAGTCGGTTTTGGATCCTTTGGCTCCTAAGTCTCTTCCTTCTTGTGACCTTTGGCAGTGACCTGGGGTCAATCACTTTGGGACTTCGCATTTCAGGTCATCTTTCGTGAGTCACCCTGATTCTCCCAACTCCCAATCTCCCAAAATTTGAAGTGGAGCTTAGCGAATTTCTATCTCCTCCCTCGATATGACCTTGGGTGATGAGCTCAAGTGACCATGCGATTGTGGGCGCATCCAAAAGTGGTTTAGACCAAAGAGATTTTCACCCCGCAATTTACCTGGAGCCTCTAGGTGTCCTTTATCCAAAACCATGGTTTCAATTCCGGCCTGCCTTCAACTCATTAACGTTTGCGCACCTTCAATCCCTGCAATTCAATGGGACGTCAATCTCACGATATTGACAGTGCTCCTAATCTGACGGTTGAGATATGTCCTTCCTAAATCAACGACTGTGATTTACTTCATGATTTGGGCTCTGGGAGTTTCAAGTCTCAAGCCCTACTTTCCTTCGCATGAAAATCTTCCAGAGTGGAGGATCTATTGACACCTATCTCCTGAATCTATGATCAGGATCACCTCTGTGAGTCCGGCCTTTGGGACTTTCAATTCTCAAATCTCACTTTTCCCATATGACAATCTTCCAGATTTGATGATCTGCAGACACTTGTCCTCCTTAATCTACGATTAGGATCTCCTCCATGAGTCCGGCCTTCAGGACTTTCGATTCTCAAACTCTCATTATCTCCTAGATCATTTCACTCGGATTCCACGATCTAACAATGTGTGGTCTTCTCTGAATGAATGGTCACAATCCCTTTAGGTATTTGGGTTTCGGAAATCTCAACTTTCCAACCTTTCAACCTTCCTTTTCTCTTCCCCGGAGTTGACAATACATTGACGTGTGTCCCTTTCAGATCAATGGTCACGATCCTTTCGTGTCTCCATAATTCAGAATTCTCAAGTCTCAACTGGAAATCCTTGAAGTGAGATTTCTCTGAAATCTTAGATCAACAGACACATGCTCCCCTTGATGATCAATAGTCGAGATTTGTCTTTGGCAATTTTCATGTTCTCCCCATCCACAAACTTCTAAAGTTGTGGATCTTGCGCCACCTATCCTTCTCGACGATGGACGACCCGAAACCAATTCGGGACTTTATAAATTTGGGCAAGTGTTGGTGGTAAATATCCCAGAGTAAAATTTCCGTAGTGGCGTCACTTACTTACGTCACTTGATGACGTGTCATGAGACCAGTAGTTGCCACGTGTCACTTAGATTTGTGATTTGCACGTACCTGAAATGTTGAATCAACTTGACACTTGTCATTGTCTCATTGTGCCACGTGTCCTTGCTAATGTAGTCTTGCTGACGTGGATCCTCATTCACTTCAAGAATTCGGGTATTTCGAATTTTCAAGTCACCAATTCTTCCAAAGTGAGAATCCCCAAATAGTAACCTCCTCGCAACTTTTAGACCCGAACTAAATGTTGTTCATCGATCATGTTCTTAGATTGACAACTCGATCTTTTCGTGATTCTTCTTTTCTAGATTATCCTGTCCTTCCACTTCAAAATGATCTAACGACTGTCGTTTACTCTGACTCTTCGGCTCTCTGGAATTCGGCTTTTTCAAGTCTCAAACTAAAAAATCCTCAAAGTGATTTGGTTTGAAGTTGAGGATCGTGTGCCACCTATCAGTCTTGATGATGGACAGTCCCTGCTTACTTCGAGACTTCGGGACTTTGACAAGTCTGTTGTCCTATGCTCATCCAAAGGCTTAACCTTCGTGCATTTATTTCTGGATCCAGTGAATATTAATCCTTGGCACTCTGATCCAACAGATATGATCTATACTTCTCCTCTATGCTTCCTCCGGTCACTGGACATTGATCTAACGATCATCGGATATTCAAGATTGGTGATCCAAAGACCATTATCGTTCTTCCTTCTGTGCTTTCTAATCTCTCTGACTTAGAGGGTTTTCTAAGTGTTCAAAGGTCTCAACCTTTTTTCCTCCTGTGAGTTTGTCTCTTGGACCTCGGTTTCACTTTTGGAAAGCACAAAGCACTATCACTTCTGAGATTTGAATTCTGCATATTGTTCACTCCTCCTCCTGAGGTTACACTTCCTTCTGCTCTGCCTTCTGTTCTTGCCATCAATGACAAGCACACTCTTCCTGTAAACATGCCAACAACTGGTCAAAACACATGAAAGGTGATGAATACATGTTTCTTATGTTAAGAAATGAAAGATATGGATCAGTCTCTTTTGGAAATGATGACTCAACTATAATAATTGGAGAAGTCATAGTCAGAATTGGAAAGAAGAATACCAAGGTAGAAAATGTTCTACTAGTTGAAGATATGAACCATAATATTCTAAGTGTAAGTCAAATGTGTGACCAAGGTCATAAACTTACATTCGATTCACAGAAGTGAGAGATAAGAAAAGAAGGTTCAGGAAAATTGATTGCAACAACTGTAAGAACTTCAAGCAACATATATGTATTAAGTGAAATTGGAAATGAAAAGTGTTTTCTAGGAAAGGAAGATGAAGGTTTTCTATGGCATAAAAGAATGGGTAACATAAAATTCTATAACCTCGTCAAAGTCAGCAAAAAGGAAGCAGCCAAAGAAATTCCCCAGATCACAAAACCATCCAACACATTATGCAAGCATTGCCAACGAGGAAAGAAAACAAATACCAGGTTCAAATCAATGGAAAACTCAACGACAAGACCACTGGAAATAGTGCATACTGATCTAGTTGGACCAACTAGAAAAAATATTTTAAAAGGTGAGAAATACTTTATGTTGTTAGTTGATGATTATACAAGAATGACTGCAGTTTTCTTTCTTAGGAATAAGTCAAAATCATTTGAAAAATTCAAGGTTTACAAGGAAATGGTTGAAAATGAAATGGATTCAAAAATCAAATGTTTGAGATATAATAAGGGAGGAGATTTTACTTCAAAGGAATTTATGGATTTATGCAGCAAGCATGGAATAAAATGACAATTCTTCATTGCTAGGACACCTATCAGAATGGATTTCTTGAAAGAAAGAACAAGATAGTACAGGAAATGGCTCGAACAATGTTAATGGATTCTAAATTAATAGATGTTTTTTGGACACATGTAGTGTATACAACAATTCACATTCAAAATAGAGTAATGCTTAGAAATAATAGTAAAAATCTCCCAACGAGCTATGAAAAGGAAGACCAACAAATGTGAAGCACTTTAGAGTGTTCATAAGCAAATGCTACATCAAAACAAAAGATTGAGGAATGGGAAAGTTTGACTCTCATGTGGACAAAGGCATGCTTGTTGGTTACTCAAGTACAAGGAAAACATACAAGTGTTAAAATCTAAGGCTCAACAAAGTTATGGAAAGCATCAATGTAACAGTTGATGAAACAGGTGGATGAAAATTAAAGGAATCAGTGGAATAGGTTTACGAAGAAGAAGAAAATGATGAAGAAGAAGTAGAAGGGGAAGATGAAGAAGATCATACAAAAGTAGAAGAGAAATTTCAACAAGTGCCTCCAAATACACCTAGCAAAAGAGTATAGAAGGATCATCCTTCAGATTAGATTATCGAAAACAAGGATGCAAGAGTTGAAACTAGAAGAAGAATTTGTTTACCAAAACAACTACACCTAACACTCTTTTCTACGATTGAACCAAACAATTTTGAAGAGGCCAACAAGGATGAATTATGGAAAAAGGCCATGAATGAAGAATTGGATGAAATAGAGAAGAATGAAACTTGAGAATTGGTTCCAAGACCAAGGTACAAGAATGTGATTGGCACAAAGTGAGTTTTTAGAAATAAATTGAATGAAGATGGACAGGTAACAAGGAATAAAGATAGATTGGTATGTAAAGGATATGCACAGGTTGAAGGGATCGGCTTTAAAGAGACTTTTTTCCTAGTTTCCAGAATGGAAGAAATATGATTGATCTTAGATTATGCATGCTCCAAGAATATTAAAGTGTATAAGATGGATGTGAAATCAACCTTTCTAAATGTGGAACTTGAAGAAGAGGTCTACATTGAAAAACCAGAAGGATTTCAGCTATCAGAGAACAAATATTATGTGTGTAGGTTGAAGAAGGCCTTGTATGGTCTAAAACAGGCTCCTAGAGCATGGTACTCTAGACTGGATAAATATCTACAACATGCAGGGTTTAGAAAAGGAAGTGCACACAACAACCTCTACATCAAGGTAACTCAAGATAGTATTTTATTAATTGAAGTTTATGTTGATGATATTATTTTTCGAAGTGATGATGACAGGTTAAGATAGAAATTTGCAAAGGATATGCATAATGAATTTGAAATGTCATTACTTGGAGAACTATCCTTCTTTCAAGGTCGTTAGATATGTCAAAGAAACCAATGCATTTTTATTTCTCAAACTAAGTATATCAGAGAAATGCTAAAGAGGTTCAGAATGGAAGATTGCAAACCAGTAACACTCCTATGCAGACCAGTTGCAAGTTGAGAAAAGATGATGATTCAAATTCTACTGACCAGAGGCAGTACAGGTCAATGATTGGTAGCTTACTATATGTGACAACATCCAAACCAGATGTAATGCTAGTTGTTGGACAGGTGGAATGATTTCAAGAAGCACCAAAGGAATCACATGTCTTAGCAGTGAAGAGGATTTTTAGATATCTCAAGGGCACAAAAGAGTTTGGATTATGGTATCCAAAAGGAAAGGATCCATCACTTATTGCCTACACAGATCTAGATTGGGCGGGTTGCATTGATGACCGATGAAGCACCAGTGGAGAGACATTCTACTTGGGTGATTGTTTGGTATCTTGGCTAAGCAAGAAAAAGTCATCAATATCATTGTCTACAGGTGAGGTAGAGTATATTGCAAAAACAACATGTTGTACATAGGTTCTATGGATGAAACAAACTTTGAAAGATATACAGGTTGAGTATGATGAGCCCATTCATATATATTGTGATATTACAAGTGCTATTAGTATCTCAAAGAATCCATTGATGCACTCCAAGATGAAGCACATTCCAATCAAGTATCACTTTCTATGGGAACAGGTTGCAAAGAATAACATCATAGTTGAATGTGTGGGGACAAAGGAAGAGGTTTCATATATCTTCACAAAACCACTTCTAAGGGAAGCCTTTGAGTATCTTCACTATAGACTCAGAGTAATTTCTACTCGCAAATGAATTCTTTTGAATTCTTTTTGGTTTTATCAATTCCCTTCATGGGTTATCTGAATCATTGAACCAGGGTTCATGTCATTCAAGGTTCCAACAAAGCCTCTAAAACTATCATCCCTCCTGGTAAACTAGAAGGCAACACAGCACCCGGAAGGCACTGCGCAGTCTCACTCGAGATAGCTTTAAATGGGTGGTTGTAAGACTCAGGTGTTTATAGCCTAGGACAGAGTAGGGGATAGGGGTTTCTTGGTTAAGGCCAGATACCATGAGCTATAAATTAAACTACTTATTCCTTGGATTCACATATGTATATCCCAAAGTTTAATTCAAGCAAAGGGTAAATAGATTTATAACAATGTATTAACTCATTCATCAATCTTAACCATCAATTTCTAAAACAAATAAGAGACATGCATACATTCAACTTATTACATGAGTATTACCATGGTTCACCCCCTCCTAGGCTACTTCCACAAAGATTTGGCTCTTGGCTCTTGTATTATGATAGTTCTACATTTTCGGCACCTCGCACTTACAATTCTCCACAAAATTGGGTAATATCTATGTGAGGAGAACTAGATCGCACCAAGATCCATAGCCTGTAGTCTAATCCTCAGATCTACCTCCCCTTGTATCTCCTTTTCTCAACAACTTACAAAATCGGGTCATACAACTCAAAACATTAAAGATAATTACTAACAACTACTAACGAATTACCCTATATGATACTTTCGTATCTGTATTTATACATTTTTGGCTCTTCATCCTTTTTCAGAATAATACCAAAACCCTAACCCTTATTATGCTAGATCTTTATCCCATACGAGTGTTGTTCCTCCTCCAGTTGTCACTTTCCTTTGTGCATGCTTTCTTGCAAGCGCGTGTTGTTCTTTTTCCAGTTGTTACTTCAGTTTTATGCAATCTTTCTTTCCCATGATCATTCTTCTTTCCTCTTTGGCCTAGTGCCAACATCCCCCCAACACTGACAAGTGACTCATCCCAAGTCACCTAGTTTCTCTATGCTTCCTCTATCTCCTTAGTGATCATCTAGAACTGTTCCTGTGACTCTGCTTCTTTTGTCAGTGCCTGGGTAGTTTTCTCCTTGATGGTGTCGACTGTCTGAGCTGCCACTTTCTCACTCATCAGTCCTACGCATTCTAGCTGAGTCTGTGTTGTCTATTTTCTAGATTCTTCGACCTGCACAAGTACTTCTGCTACCTGTTCCTACAACAGTTTTATTTGAGCTTGATGCTCTTGTTTCTGTGTTTGCACGGTGATAAGTTCTACTTGTATCTTCTTCAAATCTTCCATTCCCTTGACCCGTTCTGGAATTGGTATGGTATTCTATCACTTCTTGAGTTCTTGGATCGTTGCATTGATCCCATCCTCCTCCTTGTCCCAGTGTTGGACTTGTGGATCCTCTTCCAGCCTTGTCCAAAGTTACACTGCTTTATCCAGCAAATTGGTTGTCGTGCTGACCTGTTTTCCTAGCTCCTGCAGTTGTATTGCTGCTTCCTGCTTCCTTTACTCCTTCACTGTTGGTGGAGTTGTCTAATTTGTCCATGGAGAGTCTCGATCTCCTTTTGATACTAATCAATTTCCTGCGCAATTTGGTCAATCTTCTCTGCGGTTGGGAGTTCATTTCCTTGTGCAGTAGTTGGGAGTTTCCTAGAAATTTCTTCCACTCTGCGTTCCAAATCGTTTCTGTGTTCTTTCTCCTCCTGATTTTCAGATTTGGCCTGTGCACAAACTATTTCTAGTGCTTTGTGCTTCATTGTTTCTTGTTGTAGCTCGACTAAGTTTTTGTGTGCTCACGACTGTAGCTCGTGGTTGACACTAATCTGTAGTTTGTATAATGCTTTTGATGGCATCCATGTCAATACCAATTGGATATGATCCAAATACTTGAGTGGTGTCTATCGAACGTTTGTAGAGTCTGAATGGCTTTGGTGAGCTCTGTGGTTTCACTCTATTCGTTCTTGCTATTGTTTCTCTTTTTATGTTCTCCTTTCGTGAATATACTAACTTCTTATGTGCTCGTGTGTTGTATGGGCTCGTCATGAATCTTGTCGAGGACACTTCCTCTATTATGTGATTAATGCACCATAACTGTAGATTGAATGAATTTGCGAAGATTTCGTACTTGCCATTATGCCTTCTCTGTTTTCTCTAGCTGGCACATTTAATGTGACATCCCATCTATGCTTTCCTTGCTTTAATTCTGCCTCATGTTGTCCTGTCAGCCTGATTTTGCCGAATTTCATTTTCCCACTTGTTTCCTTTTTCAATATATCTGTTATCTTTTCCCTTGCTGGCTTTTTGTTTCATATGCGGTGTGTCTATCATGATGCGTGTTGTTTTCGGTTGTTTCCGATATTTTTTTCTTTTTATTTTTTTATTTTACTGCGTGGTGGGTGGTCGATTGTCCTTGTATAGCTTCAGCCAGCTCCTGTTGATCATTCCTCTGAAATCCACACCTTCTAGATCTCTTAATTGTATAGCTCCTCCGTTCGTGACAACTTTTACCTTGTATGGTCCTAGCCAATGCATTCTCAACTTTCCTGGGTGTTGCAACGCTTTACTATCGTAGAGAAATACTAGATCTCCTTCCTTGAACGTCTTCCTCTTGATGTGGCTATCGTGCCAAGCTTTGTCTCTTGCTTTCTGTACTTGTTGATGGAATCCTGCCAAGATTCGGTCTTCCTCCATTGAGAGTAACTGATTCAGTCTTTCTTGTACTGTGCCTCATTCTGTCATTTGTGTAATGGCTGCTACACGTAGGCTGGGTATTAAAAATTCTAAGGGAATTACTGCTTCTTGACCATAGTCTAGTTTGAATGGTGTGTGGCCAGTCATATTTTTTGATGTGGTTCTATACGCCCATAGTACTTTTGGTAACTTGAGATCCCAGTCATCCCTGTTGACATTGCATATCTTTGTCAAGGCATTTTCTAGAATTTTTTTGAAGGCTTATACCATGCCATTTGCCTATGGATGATATGGTGTGCTTTTTTGGTGATGAACTTCAAACTCTTCTAGCATCATTCAGATGGTGTTGTTTATGAAGTGTGTTCCTTGGTCGCTCATCAAAATTCTTGGGCACCCAAATCTAGTAATTACCTGTTCAAACAGAAAGTGTGCAACTGTTTCTATGCTACAATCTTTTACTAGTGTGGCTTCCACACATATTGTTAGGTATTCTTTCACGGTGATAATATATCTCGCCCCCATTCTTTTGGCTGGCAGGTTAATGGGTCCCATGAAATCTATCGCCCATTTGTCGAATGCTTGAAGCGTCACTTGCGGTCGTAGTGGCATCGCATCCCTTCTATTGGGTTTGCCTTCCCTTTGAAAGACATCACATTCCTGACAGTATTCTTTCGAGTCTTTGTGGATTGTTGGTCACCATAATCCTGCGTGTAGTACCTTTTGCACGGTAGATTTTCCTGCATAATGCCCTCCTGCTATTCCCTCGTGGGCTTCTGCTAAAATTATTGGTCATTCGTGGTCTAGTACGTATCTCCGTAAGATGTTATCTATGCCCATATTATATAGATGTCCTGCGATCAACTAATAGTTGGCTACGCGGACTACCAGGTTCTTCTTCTGCGCGGTGGTATATTCTTGCGGCGCAGTACCCGTGGTTAAGTATTGGATGATCTCTGCGAAGTAATCATCATCAATCTGTACTGAGAATAGATGTGCATTTGGAAAGTTGTCTTCTAAGTTCATTGGTTCCTCTCCATTTGTGACCCTTGATAGATGGTCTGATCCTGCATTCAGTTTTCCTGGTTTAACTATTACTTCAAAGTTGAATTCTTGGAATAGCAATAACCATCGACAGATTCTCCCCCCCAACACTGGCTTGTTGACTAGGTATTTTAGGGCTGAGTGATCTGTAAAAATCTTAAAGTGTTTTCCCAATAGGTAATGTCTGTATTTTTGTAGTGCATAAACCATATCTGGGCCTTCTCTTTCTGTCATGTTATAATTATGTTCTGAATCTGATAATTTTCTTCTTGTGAACGCTATCGAGTGATCCAAGTCTCCTGCTCCTGGTTGTGATGAGATAGCTCCAAGTGCTATTGTTGATGCATCTACATGTACATGGAATATCTTCCCCCAATCTGGAAATAACAATATTGGTGCGGTGACCATCTTTTCCTTTAGGGTATCCAGACCATGTTTGCACTCATCATTCCATTGATACTTTGTATCTTTCCTTAACAGTTTTTCCATTGGTGTTGTAATCTACACGTAGCCTTTGATGAATTTCCTATAATATCACATATGTCCTAGCATTTCTCTTAGTTGACGGACTGTTTTCAGCGCTAGTAGATTAACAATGACTGCGATTTTGGCCAGATCCACTAGCAAACCCTATTTGCATACTATGTGTCCCAATAGTATTCCAAATGGTGTTCCAAATATGCATTTCTTGATATTCAGTGATATCTGACACTTTCTACATCGTTCTAACATCAGTCATAAAACTTCCACATGGTTTTTCAATAGGCTATAGACCATCCAATCATCCAAGTATACTTTGAGAAATTGGTGGATGAATTCCTTAAATGCTATGATGACCACTCTGGAGAATATCGCAGGTGCATTCTTCAGTCTGAACAACATGAATATATACTGGTAAGATCCCCATTCAGTCACAAATTCGGTCTTGTGTTTATCCCCCTGTGCTATCTTAATCTGATGGTATCCTGAGAATCCATCAGTGAATGAGTAGGCTTCGTGGCCTCCTACGTTCTCGAGTACTTCATCCATAAACAGTGTGGAGAATGGGTCATATAGGCATGCATCATTCAAATTTCTCAAGTCGACGCATATCCTGATCCCTCTTCCCCGTTTCTTGTACTATACAACTGTCGGACTTATCCATTCTGATTCTTCGACTGGTTCAATGATGTCGTCCTTGAGCATCCTGTCGATCTCATCTTTAACTTTCTGTTTATATAAGGGATTCAATCTATATGGTCGTTTTTTAATGGGTCTCACATTAGGTCTGAGTGGTATCTTCATTTCTCCTAGTTATCAGGCTATGCCTTTCATCTCTGTAAAGATTGTAGGAAAAAGGTCATTGTATTCGCGCAACAATTATGTGATACTTTGTTAGGGTCCTAACCTGCACATAGGTAGAACAATATATCCAGATGTAATAAAGGTCAATATTAATAAGGCCTTTCAATAAAATAGAATAAGGTGGATGTAAGAAGACCTAATAGAAGCTTCCTCTTCTAGAAGAATCTTCCTCTAGATGCTTCTTTTTAGTATAAATAGGAGTCGAGGGTATGAGAACCCTAGCTTGGATATTATTGTAATAGATCTCTACTCAAATGGAGGTTTCCCCCTCGAAGAGGCCCGTGAACATTGCTTTCAGATTCAAAGTGTTATTTCTGTTGTTATTCTTATATCATTCCAGTGTTATTATGGTGAATGTTCTGGTTATATTGCTATTATTCTACCATTACTATCATTTTATTTCAGTTCTGCATATATTTTATATCTGGTATATTACAAGTGGTATAAGAGCACTTTCCTCGGCAGAAAGTGTGGGTTAATTTTTTTTCAGGGTAGAGACATATTTCGATGTCTTTAAGCCGCAGAGATCTGTCGTTACGCGCATAAACCCATGGTTGAGGGATTCATACATGCAGGAAATACAAGTGGTACTTAAGTGCACATCTGTCGGCCACCCTTGTAAACCCTGTTGGTACCCCCTGAATAGCCGTCTGACTGCTATAGTGTCACTGAAAAAAGAACTCAGGAAGATACTCTCTAGTACCTGGGTAGTCGAGTAGTATGGCTAAGGGTACGGTCTATCCTCCTTATTTAGTTCCCTAAGATATTGGGCCGAGTACTACTATTGGACCCTGCTTATTTATCATAGAGCTATAGCACAAGGAAAAACCTTGTCTATAGAACCCTTGAATACCTAACCCTTGGGGGACAAAAACATAAACAAATTAAAACAGACAAGATCTATTACCGTGCAACTGTGTTCCAGTTGCCAAGTAAATACACATTTCTTTCTGGTTAAGCATTTGGGAATCTCCTCTCTACAGTATTCTTCAGACATGAGTATAACTTTGTTGGGAATTTCACCATTATTTAAGACCTATTCCATTGGATTCATCTCTTCACCCTTATCACAGTCATCCATATCATTTTTTTCGGCCAAAATGTTTTACCCCGCTCGCCCCTTTTCAGTTTCCTCATCCTCATGGCCCATACTCATGGCCAAGACTTGGAAGCTCACTTCAACACCTTGCAATCTGGTCTCATTGAGACCCAACAAGAAGTGAAACAACTTAGTGCCAATGTTGCTGCCATCAATACAACCATGCAGTCCTCAATGGGCGAAATCAAACAAGACCTCACCACCCAGCTTGAATTAGCCTTTTCGGCACTCTGCACCGAACTGCATATCCCTACAGATAACCCTTCCTCTTCCTCACCTCCACATACTGAAGGTGACCATTCCTCTCATTCCCATACCTTGCAGAACCATCACTTTCAACGTGACCTACGCCT
>JZKD02S1781244.1:65610-75687 GCA_000966675.3 Picea glauca | reverse complement strand
CCTTAATTTTCTTGATATTCAGGTGCAGAGAATACCGAAGCATCTCCATGAAGCAGGCCTCGTACTCGGGCACCGTAGGGTCGCCATGTCATAAATCATTGAACTTGTTGAGCTATGCTCAATGAATTCCTCAGCGATATACCTCTCCCAGAACCGTTCCTCAAATAGTTCCCATGACACGTCTTTGACTGCCATGTTCAATTGTGGCAGGAGTGTCTTCCTCCATAGAAGAGAGCTCCCCTTTAGGTGAAAGACCTCCATGCGCACCTTCATGTTGAAGGTATAGTCTCGAAGTGATAAACACATCACCATATTCTCCAACCTGGCATCGGCGGCTGTGTCGTCCAGGGCACCCAAGAACTTGGGAAACTTATCCTTCTCGAGTTTGTGGTGAATGCTACCAGTACCGACCGGGCCATGCGGTGGAACCTCACGAGGTGTCAGCACCCTAGCCTCAACTCTATGCAAACGATTGATCAGTGCCTCATACATCCTCTGAAAGGACCTCATCAGCCCAACCACATCACCCACAATAATCTATTCCTGCACGACAATCGGTTCGTCTCCCTGGGGTTTATACCCCTCGGGTGTGGATGCTACTGGGGGCATCATGCCTCCTCCCCTAGCACCTCGTCGTCTTCCTCCGCGACGTCCTATGACCATGATTACATGCATGAATAAAAATCAATTTAATTAATGACATTTTATAATCAAGTATCTACTCAATGGAAGTCGTAGTGATCCCAAGTCATGGGTCGAACTGGATTTGATACCATATGTAACAACCCCTTATCGTTATGACAACATGTGACACATAACCTGTGAAATTATTTTATTTTTTTTAAACATGAAGGTAACAAGGACAACAGTCAATCATCACAGCACGACGAAAAACACAACGCATGCAAGTCATGCAATAATAAACATAACGACCATCATACTAGCACATCATGCAGCTGGATGCAACATACAAATTCAATCAGACAAAATAAAAATGACTACCCGCCCATCCTACCCTGCAAGGTTAGGACCTCCAGGACACATAAGCAACGCTCAAGCCCAGGTTCCCATCGATTTTGACCATTTAAGGTCTCAAGGCTAGCGATTGTCATGAGGAACAAGGAGGTTTCTACATCCTGCCTAACACAAGCAAGACCATGCTTACTAAGATAAAAGGAAACATCAATCAATCCCAATGCAACAACTTCAAACAGCACAAGTGGTTGGCACCTTCCCGGGGAGCGAGAAACAATCACATTAAAACATTACAAAGCAAGGTACAAACATCAATTCCAATAATGACCGTCATCATCAGGAAGCACAAGACCCAAAGCCAGGTTATCATACGTGCATGTCGCTCAAGCACGCCTTGATCCCATCATAAGGAATCATGTCGCCACCGTGCGACAAGCGCGATTGTAACTAAGGCGCAAACTGAAACAGTCACAAATACCTAAAATCAAGATACAGTGACCCAACGCCAGGAACCCCAACTTAATTGCCATACCTTATAATGAAATATATACGAGAGCACTCTAATCAATAAAGCTAACGACATGCAAGATAACGACATTCATTACAAGGTTAAATTTTTCAACAATAACTCATAATTAAATAATTACAAATTCCATGCAAGGATTCCATTAACAACATCAAGGGTTCAATGAGTCCTTATTTAGCTCCATGTTGTGAAAACAATTAAAATTGATATAAGCGATAATCATAGTACTTACAATTAAACATTTAAGGCTATTGTAAAGCAATTGAACTATTATAAGGCAATAGCACATTATTATAATTATTCATTAAGCCTGTTGTAAAAGCGAGTCATTGGTTATAAGGCAATAACACAATAACACAATTAAACCATTATGACTTGTGTTTTTTTGTAAATAAAAAAAGTGGATCCTTGTATTATATCATCAGTTTACAGCTGTAAGTCATTTAGCAACCACCTGCCCTACCATAGAAGGGAAACTAGGACAGGTGGCTCCAAGTGATGATAATTCTATCATGGTTGTTGAATTGTTTGAAAAATTGTACAAAAAAACAACTTGCTAGCCTAGGGCGTGCTTCATCCAGAGCCGCCATTACTATGCTAACTATACAACTGTAAAAAATATTTGAAACTATAATTGACAGAAAATAGAGTCTGGGGTGGGCCGCTTCAAGCCAAAGGGGAACCTGGGTGTCCATTGGAAGTGAAGGTCGGGACAAGCTTATGCTTGCAAGTGGGGCAGCTTGCAAACTTTGGGGCATCTGAGAAGGCCTCATATAGAAAATCCAAACGCTGGTTGATGATCCTGTCTACTTGCACCTGCTCGTCATGTCGTTGCCTGATATCAAAAAGGAGTTCAAGGTTCTCCTCGACCAGATAATGGATGTTCTCTCCGCCTTCAGAAACTTTCCAGCTAGGAGGAATCTCCTCCTCTACAATGTTGCCACCTTCCCATCGGTGAGGCTGAAAGTTGAGGACGGAGGGAGAATCTTCCTTAAGCTCGAGGCTTGGGCCTGGTTGAGAAGAAGAGGGTGGCCCTGTATGTTGAAGAGGAGGTGGAGCCTCCTCTTTTTCCAAGTTGAGGCTCGGAGGAATCTCTGCCCTTGAAGCGATGTCCAGTGAAAGAAGAGGCAGCAGTTGAGAATGCACGGTGCGGGACGGGGTCTCCTCCTTTGGAGTGCACAGGGAGGTCTGGGTCTTGGGAGACGGAATTTCCAATTTTGGGGTGCACATGGTGGTCTGAGGGCTGTTAGTGTGAGTGCAGGGACGACCGAAGTGAGAAATTAGATCTCGTTGGGAAGCTATGAGTCGATTGTCACGGGTCTAGGCTTTTTTTTTTTTGCTTGCTCGCATGGGCTTGCCTCTGTCCCGTGGCATGGTGGAAAAAAGCACAGGGGTGGTGGAGGGAAATGGTGGTCTAGGTAGGCGTAGAAATCACACAGAGAGCGAATGGATGAGTCGGGAGGGCCGAGAGACACAGTGTTGGAATAGCTGCTAGAAACGAGCAAGAGAATGAGTGCACCATGGACAAATTTAACGCCGTTGAGGGCCATTGAAACCTCTCCCATCGCCATTGAAGGCTGACAGGACTGGTTCAATCTCTTAGTACCTGTGGTATGGCTAGAGCGCTCATCCGGGCGCACTAAGTTAAATTCCATCAGAGTTCGATGCATGGGGAGTTATATCCTTGGGGGTGGCGGCTTGGGACATTAAATCTCTTCTCCATCTGTCCCGTCTAGGTGTCCTCCCGCTTTGTCCTCATGTCACCCCATCTGGGTGTGGATAGTCCCTTCGAGCTAGCTCTTGGCAGTGAGTCCATAGTGTTGAGCTTTGAAGCCGTCCGGTGTTCAAGAGGGTGATTTGTTGAGATAGGTCCACCCCTTCATTCGCTAGTTTGTCTTCCACTCTGTTTGTGTCCCTTCTCACATGAGAGGTGATGAAAGTGAGAAAGGGTCTGAATAGAGATTGGAGGAAATGTAGAGGGCCCAGCAGGCGCCAGCTTGGGGTAATATTTTTCGGGTTTCTTTCATTGATGATTTTGGAAGCTAGCTCAATTATGACTTTTGAATATCCCTCGATGATGAGGCAAGTAAGATCATGGTCTAAGGCTAATTGGATTCCCCTGATCATGCCCCATATCTTTGCAGAGTTTTTGGTATCATAGCCCAGATTTTCAACGGTCATATTATGTATTATGCCGAAGCGATCCCTAATGACTGCCCCCACACCAGAGGGGCCTGGGTTTCCTTTCGAAGCTTCGTCGAAGTTAATTTTGTGGAAACAGGAAGAGGGAGGGGACCAAATCGAGGGGTTGATCACCAAGGTGGAAGGGGGGGAAGGGGTGGGTGGAGAGAGGGTGGAGAGAGGGTGGAGGGTAGTGTGAGGCCCCAAGAGTTGAGGATCAGGAGTTCTGTAGAGTCAGTTGGTATGTCTTCTTTGGTCCAAGGGTGGAGCTGAAGAGTTTCTTGAAGGTTCAAGTGGATGGTGGACCAAATGGTTTCCAAGGTGGAGGGTTGGGAGTGAAAGACCCTCTTGTTTCATTCTTTCCAGAGTTGCCACACTATGAAGCCTGGTAGGAGCTGCCAGAGTTTGTTTAGCAATTGGCTTCTGTAAGGTCTTGTTCCCCAGTTTTTTATTGTGTTTATGATGTTGCCTTGATCTCTGTGAGTTCTTATTAGGAGCTAAGCGGCATGGTCCCAAATGAAAACGCTAATGGTGCAGTTGTTTAAGAGATGTTCCATGTTCTCTTCATGTTGATTACAGAGGTGACATATCGAAGGTCCTGTGAAACCTCTTTTCTGGAGATTATCCCAGGTTAGGATTTTGTTCTGAATGAGGAGCCAGAGAAAAGTTGAGATTTTTGGCCAAAATTTGGACTTCCAGACTACAGTCCATATAGGATCCTTTGGCATGAATTGAAAGCCTTCCTGCGGTGCATGTCCTTCCTTAAGAGTGAAGTTTCCATGGGGCGAGTGCCTCCAACGAAGAATGTCAAAACCATTGCTTACTCGTATTCTTCTTGTTGAGATTGCATGAGCCCAGTTATGTAAGTTGCAGTCCTCTTCCACCTGTAGGTCCTGATGGGTGGATTTTTAGGTTCTCCGAGAGTTATTGTGAGGGTTGGCAACCCATATGTCTGCTACTTTGGCAATGATTAAATTAGGTATCTGGTTTTCATAGTGTAGCAGATTTTCATTAGATTGTAGGGGTGGCATCTGTTGCCAGGAGTCAGTCCAGAACCTGGTGGTCTGACCATTATGTACTTCCCAAAAGGCGTGCTCCTAGATGATGGGTCTATTCCTCCATGCTGCATTCCAGATGTTGGAACCTTGAATTTTTTTCTGCATTCAGATCCAGTGTGAATGTTGGATGTCTGGTGCATACTTGTAGTTCCAAAGTTGAGCCCATATTTCTGTTGGAGTTTTTATCCATCTCCACCAGATCTTTGCTCCCATAGTATTGTTGAGTTTTCCAAGGTCCTGTAGACCAAGGCCTCCCAGGGCTTTGGGTTTACACACTTTGTCCCAGCTGACTAGAGCCCATTTTTTATCTGGATTGTGGCCATGCCAGAGAAAGTTCCTTTGCAAATTTCTGATTTTTTTTATAACTGATTGTGGGGCTGCTAGAGCATAGAAAAGATAGGTCGGTATGGCTTGGAGGACGGATTTGAGGAGGGTGATTATGGCTGGGAGGTTGAGGGAGGGAAAGGTCCAGCTGCTGAGTCTATTGGAAATGGAGAGCAGGAGAGAGTCCCAAGAAAGGTTGTGGGCTACAGAGTCCGACAAGGGAAGGCCTAAGTATTGAGTCGGGAGGGTGCATATCGGAATGGAGAGGAGCTGGGAGATGTGTTGCTGGAAACCAAAGGCCGCTAGAGTTTCTCTTATGTAGTGCCAACTTAATTTGTCAAAATATTTGGAGAGATCAAGTTTGAGAAGCATACCTAGTGTTCGTGCGCTTTTGAGTGAGTGAATAACCTCATGGACCATAATGACACTATCCTTTATTTGTCTTCCTTCTACATAGCCCGACTGCTCCTTTGAGATGATGAAGGGGAGGATTGGCTTGAGTCTGAGAGCTATCACTTTGGAGATAATTTTGTAGATTACATTGCAGAGTGCTATGGGCCTAAAAAAATTTGGATCGATGACTCTCTCTTCCTTGGGTATTAGGGTGAGAAAGGTGGCGTTGAGGGCTGGGAGGACTTTTCCAGAGCTATGTGATTCCTCCACCAGTTGTCAAACCTCATCCCTTAGCATGGGCCAACAAGCATGGAAAAAATCCATGGTGAATCCGTCTAGACCAGGTTCCTTGCTCGTGGGTAGCTCCTGTATGGCCTGGTCCATCTCAGCTTGGTTTATGGGGGTCATGAGGGCTTCATTATGTTCCTAGGTGATGAGGGACGGAATATTGGTTGTTACATTCCCAATAGCCTCTGCACGGTCCGCCTGAGGTTCTGAGAGGAGGTCAAGGTAATAATCAGTGAGCTCCTTCGTAATGTCTAGATGAGAGAGCGGGGTTGTGCCTTGGGCATTTTCTAGTTTGGTTATCCGATTGATGAAACACTTGTGGATCATTGATCAGTGGAAAAACTTTGTGTTTTTTCCCCCTCTTTTAGCCACTGAACCCTAGATTTTTGTCTCCAGAGGATTTCTTCCTATTGTAGCCTTTCTTCCAATTGTTGTCTGGTGCTATGTTCCTCCTGTTGTTGATTTTGGGTGTATCATGTTTGGATGGCTTGTTGTTGAAGGGCTTCTAGTTTTTGTTCCAATAATTTTCTCTCTTGGAAGATGTTTTTGAAGACTTATTTGTTCCACTGTCGCACCTGCTACTTGAAGTATTTGAGCTTTTGTTGAAAGCAATACATTTTGGTTCCCTGCCGAATCTATACCACGTTCCACCAAAGACGAGCCATCTTATGGAAGTCGGGATGGGAGAGCCAGAACTTTTCAAACCTAAAGGGTTTGAGCTTGGGGGAAGCCATGGTATCCACCCACAGCTGAATAGGCCAGTGGTCCGAGCCCGATTTTGGGAGGATATTGGACTCTATCAGAGGGCCTTCTAGGAGGAGGGTCTCAGAGAGAAGAAAACAGTCAAGTCTCCAAGCGATCTGTTGGGGTCCTGTGCACTTGTTCGTCCAAGTGAAGGTTCCATTTCCATTCTCTATGTCTACCAGTTTGTGTTTTTCCAGAAGTTCCTGGAATCTTATGCTATCTTGTTCCAATCTTTTCTTGCCCCCCCCTTTTTTCCTCCAGAGTGAGGATCATGTTGAATTCGCCGCCCGTGATCCACTTTTGATTGTGGGCTAAGGAGCTAAGATAAGCTAATTGTTGAAGGAAGACTTCTTTTTCTAGGATGGTTTGTGGTCCATAGGCATTGGTAATCCATCCATCTTTGTTCGAACCTTTTGCTCGATAGTGGGTTGTGAGTGTACCCAAGGTCGAGAGGCCTTGATTCAGAATAATAGAGTTTGGGTTCCAGAGGATGGCAAGGCCTCATGCTGCTCCTTTCGAGTCTATGTGGTAGGCGTTGTAGTTGCGCCAGCATTTTCTGAAGATTGCTTCGCGATTTGTTCTGTGCATTTTGTCTCCTGAAGGAGAAGGATGTATGGGTCTTCCATTTTGATGCAGTTTCAAAGGGTCCTTTGCTTGGATCTTCCATTGAGGCTCCTGATGTTCCATGTGATGACTTTCATGATTTAATAGTTAGGTGGGTGGGAGAAGGATCTCTCCTAGAGATTTTTTATATGTCCTGAGTTGATCATATAATTACTTGCCTCCTTGATGAGTTGTTGCACCATTTTCCTGCCTCTCCTTTTGCATTCTTTTGTGTTTCTCCTTGGATCTGGGTTTGGGTCTCCTTTTATTCCTAGTCTTGAGGTTTCTCCTGCTGGCAATTCTAGAAATACCTTACGGAATTTCCTTAGTTGATCTTCTGGTATGGTTTGCAGGTCTTTCTTATTTAGATCTTCTTCCAGTCTGTCCATATCTACTCCTACTAGGTCATGTTCATTCATTGCCATTATTGTGTCTTTGTCCTTTTCAGGTTCTCTACCCGAGTCTGAAGGAAGAGAAGGGTGGCACAGGGTATAGTGGGAAGGAGCCGCCTGAGATGTTCATTTTTCCTTTCCACTGATTTCTTCAGCTTCCGATGTTTTAAGGGGGTTTTCCATCTCCTCTACCTTTGGTAGATTAGTCAAAACATCAAAGGAATTAGTATTGGGATTTTTCCTGTTATTGTTGGTTGTTGTTTTCTTCTGTGTCTACTTCCTGCATGTCTGAACCTGCGTGAAGCCATCCTTTGGCTTCTCTTCTTCAGCTGGCTTGGAGGGGGGGTTGAGGGGGCAGTCTCTGAAGATATGCCCATGCTCGTGGCACTTTCTGCATCTGAAAGGTATATGTTCGTAATCTATAGTTTGTGCCCACTCCTCATCTTGATACTCCAATGTTATCGTGCTTGGGAGGGCCTTAGATATGTCCATGTAGACACAGATTCTGGCATAGGAGGTGTACTTCCTATGCTTGGTGGCTTCTGAGGATTTAACATGTTTACCTAGAGTGTTTCCTATGCCTGATAATATTTCTTCAAGCCAAAACTCTTAGGGTAGGGACTAGAGACGGATCCATACCGGGGCATATGCAAAGTTCTCTTTCTTTGGGCAGAAGCGTTCAGTCCAGAATCTCAGATATAGTCCCGCCGAGTTGTAGAAGTAGGGGCCCCCTTCAAATACCCTATCTTTGTCCTCCAAATTGTAGAATATGACTATGAAGAAACCCTTGGAGCCCAGTTGGAGATCGTATTCTCCCTTAGGGTTCCACCAGGCTTTAATCCAGCGAG
Organism: Picea glauca; assembly: GCA_000966675.3. Classification (NCBI taxonomy): domain Eukaryota; kingdom Viridiplantae; phylum Streptophyta; class Pinopsida; order Pinales; family Pinaceae; genus Picea; species Picea glauca. The sequence continues at coordinate 67,355 of JZKD02S1781244.1, read as the reverse complement.
CTAGGTCTCTTTCCGAGGTCCAAAGGCCTAGGAATTTGCCTATGAGGGCGTGGTCCCTCATGAAGTGGGTGTGTTTGCCTATTTGGTTGCTTTTTATGGTGTATCGTGGTGTCGTCGGGGCCTGCGGTATGCATTTTCCTAGTATCCAAGCTCGAGTAGCTTTTGGATGTGAGGACTCTTCATCCATGTTCGTGCTTGTACCTCCTTGCGTTTCGTCTTGCATGTACTGATCTCGCGGGTGCTGAGGAGGTTCGAAATATGGTCTATGTGCGCAGACGTTCTGCAGGTCATTCGCTGCAATGTTTTGATAGGAGGGGGCTTCCACCCCCCCTTTAGAAGACATGTTGTTGGACCAGTCAGAGGCTTGGTGCAGAAAGCGTCAGGTGGATGCAGGAGTGTTCAGCGAGGAGGACGGGGGGTTTGTGAATGCATGAAACCCTAGTTGCAGAGCGCACTCGTCCACCAAATTCCTAAATTGTCTTTGAAGCAATAACCATTATGACTTGTTACAAACGAGTGAACTATCACATTGCGACAACACATTAATGTAATTTTAAGCGATTATGAAGTTGCAAACGAGTGAACAATTAAACTCCGAAAACACATCAATGAAATTAACCAAAAGACGGCTGCAATTGGCGAACTATTGGAAGGCGATAACGCATTAATATAAATTACCCTTTATCACTGTTTCATACAGGTGAACTATCAAACTAAAAAATCACATTAATAAAATTTACCATTAAAACTTTTGCAAACGGGTGAACTATCAAACTGTGAAATCACATTAATAAAATTACCATTAAAACTACTGCAAACGGGTGAACTATCCACTGCGAAATCACATTAATATAATGTATCGTTAATACTGTTGCAACGAATGAACTATCAACTGCAAAATCTCATTAATATAATTTATCGTTAAGACTGTTGCAACGAATGAACTATCATGAACTATCAACTGCAAAATCACATTAATAAAATTTACCATGAAGATTGTTGCAACGAGTGAACCATTGGAGGGCGATAACATATTAATGTAATTTAACCCATTTTTTAGTGAGAAGGATGTTGAGACCCTCCATAATCAAAATGAAGAGGTAAGGGGAGAGAGGGCATCCGCCAGGGATGCCCTCTCTCCCCTTACCTCTTCATTTTGATTATGGAGGGTCTCAGCATCCTTCTCACTAAAAAAATTTCAGACCATCTCATCTCCGGCATAAAGGTCTCTAGACTCATTAAATTGGTTCATATACTATTTGTTGATGACGTTCTGCTCCTATCAAAAGCAGACTTAGCAGAATGGTTGGTTATCCTAGAGGTATTACAGAATTTCTGCTCGGTTTCAGGCTTAACTATAAACAACTCCAAATCCTCTGTTTACTATTGGGGCCTCTCGGAGGTCGAGCTCCAAATTCTCAAAGCGACCATCCCATTTACTTTTCTAAAACTGAGTGATGGTTTCAGTTATCTAGGCTACCGGTTGAAAGTGGGAGTCTCAACCCCGAGCGATTGGAGATGGCTGGTGGCACGTTTTTAAAACAAGATTAATTTCTGGTGTAATAGATGGTTGTCCATGGGTGGACGTTTTATCTTGATCAAGTCAGTTCTGGAGTCACTTCCTATTTATTGGATGTCCTTGCAAAAGATTCCACTTAAAATTATAAATACTCTTCGGAGACTTATATTCAATTTCCTGTGGAACAGTCACCTTGGCAATTTTCGTTTTCATTTGTGCAGCTGGG
>JZKD02S1781244.1:26049-48469 GCA_000966675.3 Picea glauca | reverse complement strand
CTAGTAGGATTAAACATGAGGATAGTATGTTTAAGGTAATTGTGCAAACCACCGATATATTTCAGCAAAGTATCTTGACTTTGTAAGTCTACCCCTAATAAGAGTGCTCTTCTCCTAAATTCTTGGGTATAGTCTTGTACATTATGTCCCTTAAGCTGTCTAAAGTTTTGCCAATTCATTATAGCCTTTTGTAGATGAGCTAATGGATAAAATTGCTTATTGATTGCAGTAATAAATTCATTCCATGATAAAGTAATCTTACCATGTTTCTTTATTTCATCCTTGGTCTTGGCTTCCCACCATACCAATGCTGCTCCATCCATTCTTAGTGAGGCTAGTTGTATCTTGGTGTTGTCATCATGAAGGTTTTGAATCCTTAAATAAACTTCCAATTGTCTAATCCAATTATCAAGTTTTTCTGCATTGACTTCACCATTAAACATAGGCAATTCAAATTTGACATCAAGTTTTAAAAAAGGACTTTTACCAGTGTTTTTGACTTATGAGACTGATTTATCGAAGTCAAAGAAGATGATGTAGAGGAAGAGGAAGAAGATGGAGATGGTGGATCACCATTTCCTCCATGTCCTTTCTTTGACTGTTCATTAATATTCTTTCCTCCTGTGGAACCCTTTCCTTCTTTCTGGTTTTTAGACCCTTCTCCAACAATCCTGTCATTTCTTTCTTGGTAGAGGATCCTTACCATTTCAGTCATATCTAATAAAGCTTTCTGAAATATTCGTTCTTCCTCCTTGGGATCCATCTCTTCAGAAGTTTCTCTTTCTCTTGAAGACATGCTTGAAGTTGCTTCTAAGGCTCTTGGAGGTGGATTTCTGACCCTTCTTGGTTGTGGATTAGTTTGTGCACTAACCAAGTTTCCTTCACCTCTCTGGAGTTTTAGCCTAGTAAGCATGAAAACTTGCAAACAAGTAAATTAATCTTTGCACAAAACTAATGCTGAGTAAAAAGATTGTAGCTTCAAAAGCTCTAATCCTAAGCTCTAATACCATCTGATCTAAAAATGAAAATATTTGTATTGTTGTTCAAAGTATTCATTTTCATACAAAATAAATGTGCAAAGGATTCTTTCATCATGATTTATAAACTTTTTGTGTAAGGGAGAATAGTTTTGATTTCTGTTTAAATATCTTAAATCTGTCTAACACAGCAAAATAAATTCACCATAAACACACAACACATGATGAGGTAGTTCACCCCTCCTGGGCTACATCTGTCGGGTCCAAGGCTCCCAATGGGCATGTCCTTGATCTATTCATGCTCAAAATGGTGTTATAATGAGAAAAAGGCCAAAAAACAAGCCAAACCAGCTGTGAAAACGAATTCAGAAAATAGACAGAAGCTAAAAATGACTCTGTTATCACCTAAAATAGTGAAGGTTGATCCAATGCATCTCCTCTTCCCTCAAGGCCCTGATGGCTCCTCAAGTTCCTCTAACTTGAAAATGGTTGAACGACACCTCTGTTGGCCCTGCAACCTATTCCATTCGCTCCAGAAGGCTGAGAATACCCAAAATCGACCAAAATTTCGTACCCAATGGTTTCCTGTAGCAAAATTTATGCCCAAAACCAACTCTGTCTCAAGGACATGCCCATTGGGAGCCTTGGACCCGGCAGATGTAGCCCAGGAGGGGTGAAATGCCTCATCATGTGTTGTGTGTTTATGGTGAATTTATTTTGTTGTGTTAGACAGATTTAAGATATTTAAACAGAAATCAAAACTATTCTCCCTCACACAAAAAGTTTATAAATCATGATGAAAGAATCACTTGCACATTTATTTTGTATGAAAATGAATAATTTGAACAACAATACAAATATTTTCATTTTTAGATCATATTGACACCTCTGTTGGCCCTGCAACCTGTTCCATTCGCTCCAAAAGGCTGAGAATACCCAAAATCGACCAAAATTCCATACCCAATGGTTTCTTGTAGAAAAAGTTATGCCCAAAACCAACTTTGTCCTCTTTTCCCCAAAAAACTCCACCAAAATTGGATTAGCGGGAGTTAGCATGGCTAAAAATGGCAAATCGCGCCAAACAAGGCGGACTCCACCCAAAACTTCGCCGAACCATTAGCATGCAAGTTTGTTGTTAGACTTGTGGTCACATTGACTCCGCATAACCCGTCAAGTTTAATGGTTGGGAAACCACGTTGCAACCTATGGTATATAACTGTTACCCCCGCGTGCATATATGAACGGTGCTAACCGCAACCGTCGGCAACCCGTGGCATATACGGTTACCCCTGTGTGCTATGTAAATGGTGCCAACCGCAACCATTGGCTATGGCCTTGGTTCTGGCTCGGGGTCCTGTGCAAAAGGGGGCTGGTCCTTAGGGGTTGGTCCCCTTTTTTACCGCCATCTGAACTTATTTCAAGTTTTTCAAATAATCATGTCGTTTCAACTACAAGCACCACCACTAGCCCGAGCGGTTAAGTCTCGAGGTTGTCTTCCCATCGACCCGCGGTCGAATCCTGCCAACGCTAAATTTGTTGCGTGCTCCAAAATGTTTTTAAAATTTTGATGCCACATGGCGGCCTCCGGGCCCACCACATTTTTTATAAAATAAACATATGTATTTATATTTTTTTGTTTTATTATTTCATTATATATATTTTTTTGTTTTTTTAATGAAATAAGGGATATTCAAACTTGAATATCTTTCACATGCAGATTCAGTTTTGCGTGCCATTCATGGCAACATGATCGTATCAACGAGACCTATCCAGTTGTTCTAACTTCAACAATTTCTGAGCAATTTAAATTTTGAGCATTTTCTTCACTTAGGACATGATCTCCTGATCACTGTCATCCCACAAAGCAAATTTAAGCTTTGAATCCCATGCCTTCTTGTTGTCCTCTAACAATCTTTTGATGATCTTAATAAAGCTCTTGTTAGAGGACTATGTCAGTCCATTCCCTTGGGGATAGTAAGGAGTAGAACAAATCAATTTGATTCCAAACTATTCACAAAACTTAATCAATGGTTCAGCCTTGAAAGTTGCAGCATTATTAGTGACAATTCTATTTGGACAACCAAATATTGCCATAATATCTTCAATAAAAACAATGATTATCTTGTGGGAAGCATTTCTTGTGGGGATGGCCTCTATCCACTTAGTAAAGTAGTGTTTGGCAGTCAACATCCACCTATGCTGACCACTTGAAGCAGGATGAATTTTCCCAATAAAATCTAGGCCCCACTGCTGAAAGGCTCCTGAAATTACCACAAGCTTTAATGGCAAAGACTTGAGTTGTTGCTTTCCTGGGAATTTCTTACACTTGACACAAGACCTGATCTTTGCATAGACATCAGTGAAGAGACTAGGCCAAAAATACCCATCCCTGAGAATCTTATAGGTTGTGGTTCTCCAGAAGTGATGCCCCCCACATAAATTGTCATGAAAATCATACATAATCTTTTGGGCTTCCTGTGGGTCTAGACATCTCAAAAGCACTCCTAAAGGGTCTTTCCAATATAAAACTTGATAAATCAGAACAATATTTAATTGATTTGAGCTTCAAAGCTCTTACCTTGCTCTTTCCCATGCCATCAGGAGGTTGCAACTTCTATAGGAAAAATATGATGTATTTATACCAAATGCATCCTGCCAATGGCGGTGTGACTTAAGGATCTTCATCAAACAACTCAGCTTGTTGATTCTATGAAAAGATGTTAATGAAACTGACCCCCAAGGCTTTATAATTAGATTTAGCTAGAAACCTAGCTAAACCTTGACCTTTAACCAATTTGGTAGGCTTTATTTCAAGATCAAATTCAAGGATTTTGGCAATCCACTTGCTCCTTCTTTCGTCTATGTCAAGCTGAATGAGGATCTCCTTCACAGAAGTTGAAGGGACATATGCAATGAATTTTGAATGTAGCACATAAACTCTGGAGGCTTTGATAGATTTAACCAAAGCATAGCCATGTTTTTCAATGATGTCATATTTTATTTCAACATCTCTCAGTGCCCTACTGAAAAAGGATATGGGTTGCTCTAACTCTTCGGCATTTTTCTGCAATGAAACAACTGCTACTGTGTCAAATGAAGCAAAAGACAAAATCAGAAACTCCTTGGAGTAGTTAGGACTGATGAGCACAGGTGCTTTAATTAAGGCCTTCTTTATTTGGTCAAACGAGTTACGAGATTTAGAATTCCATTTGATTTCATTTCCTTTCCTCAACATGGTTGTGATCAACTTCACCAACTCAACAAAATTTGAAACAAACCTTCTCAGAAAATTAATCTTCCCCAAGAAAGACTAAACTTATTTCTTGGTTCTAGGGAGTGACAAAGTTTAGATAGGTTCTACCCTACTGGAATCAATCCTTACTCCCTCAGTTGATACTATGTGCCCCAATAATGCCCCCTCCTTCATGGAAAACAATGAATTTTTAGGATTTAAGGAGAGACCAAATTTCCTGCATTTCAAGAAGACCTTTCTTAGATGATAATAGTGCTCTTTATCAGACCCGGATAAAAATGTAATGGCATCCAAATAGATGACTACAAATTTATCCTTTTCTCCTATGAATGTAATTTCCATAGCTCATTGGAAGGTTTCCCCTGCGTTCATCAATCCAAAGGGCATCTTAGCATACATGAATGTACCCCAAGGAGTAGTGAAGGTTGTCTTCTCTATGTCTTCAGGAAAGACAGAGATCTGATTGTAGCCATAAAATCCATCAATCATTGACATCCTAGATGCACCTGTTACCCTCTATAATATGTGCTCCATCTTTGGTGGGGGGTAATTGTCCTTCTTGGAGCTTTTGTTCAGGTTCCTGAAATCGACACAAAGTCTGATTTCTCCATTCTTATTTCTCATTGGGACCAAGTTGGCCACCCATTCAGAATACCTCAGAGGGATGATAATCTGGGCATCCAAAATATTTTTCACCTCTTTCTCCATCATAGGTAGCAACATAGGATTTATTTGTCTCAATTTCTGCCTAAATGGTTTGGCCTCTTCCTTCAATGGTATCTTATGTTCAATGAAACTTGTGTCATATGTTCTGAGATCTTCATATGTCCAGGAAAACACATCAACAAATTCTTTTAACAACTCTACATATTCATCCCTTTGTTCCCTTGACAAGCTGCTTGACAACTTGACAAATTTTGGGTCCTTCTCTATGCCAATATTTCACTCAGCTATATAAGCATCATCAGTTGAGCCTTTAAATTTTACTACCACACCATTCCCATCAAACAATCTTTCCAAAGGAACTATTCCTTTTGGAATGTGGTTGGTAGGCAGTTGAACAATATGGTGATTAGCAATTTTATTTAAAAATACATCAGCATGAGGGTTACCTTCATAATCATGGTCTTGATCAAAATGTAATGCAGAGAACTCATCAACGGACTCAAGAAATTTTTTGATCTCAAGATCATCCTCAAACACCTTCCAATGCTTGACATTGCCAGGTATAGAGGGTTTATATTTCACCTCTACATCATACTTGAGTTTAGGGGGCAGTGGGACTCGAAAATGGCTTGGTGAAACATCCAAACAATCAGTGATGGTATTCTCCTCTCGTGGAATAAATGAAATGTTGAAAGCCAAGAAGAAATTGTCAACTAAGTCCCACACTTAGTTTATGTAAGATTTGAGCCTAGGATGCTTAGCTTGATAAATATTTTTGATCTGATGAACAATTAGCTCTGCATCTCCAAATACTGATAGCTCTTCTATCCCCATGTCCTTTGCAACCCTTAAACCTAAAACAAGAGCTTCATACTTTTCCACATTGTTGGTAACTTCAAATTCTAACTTTTAGGACAAGGGTATGGTATCTTGACATGGTGAAACAAATACTACCCTAGCACCAGCACCTTCGTTAAAAGAGGCTCCGTCAAAGAACATCTTCCAAACAAGGGTAGTTGGAGGAGGGTTTTCACAAAAAGCAATGGACTATTTCCTAATTTCAAGAGGAGGTTCAGGAGTATCATTCAGCTGTGAAATGTTGGATCCCAAATCAGTGTCAAAAGAAAAAATAGGATGGTTGGTGGGGTTTTCTTCATCATTGATGATGTACGTGAGTTGTGCTTCCCTGTAGAGTCTCCTTTCTTCACCCCTAAAAATAAGAATGGTGGCGTATGAAAGGTCCATCTACAAGTTTCCCCCCAATCTCTTTATCCAAGATCTAGATAGGAGCATCCCAAACTTAGGGGGAACATCAGCCACTACGATTTCCATGACCACGCTCTTCATCGGTAGCTGGAAAAGAGAAACGTCCAGGTATTTGATAACCCCAAGTCACTTCACCTTCCAGCAATCGAAAGAATACAGGTCGTGGTAGGTTTTTTTCACCTCCAACCTGAGCTCTTCCATGACAATATTAGGAATAAGATTGTGATATGCCCCTAAATCCATTAATAAGTTATACAACACCTTATCATGGATGTTTAATGAAGTGTATAAGGGAGGGGAGGAGTCATATATATCCTCCACCAAAGGCCCTAATATGACATCTGGCCTTTCATCTTGGAGGTTAACTGAGTCTGTGGAATGATACGAAGGTTCGAGCTGCAACATTTTGGAGAGGCACCTTTTGAAGTCTTCATGCTTGAACAACTCTGAAATGGGTACAGGGATTCTAATTTTTTGTATTTCATGCTCAAAGTTGAAAGAGGATGGGGCCTTTAGAATTTCTCTCACTTCTAGAACAGGACCTTTGACCACTGGTGGGGGGGTATGTGCCTAATTTTCCTGGCTTCGGTCTGCAATATCTTTAGTAGGGTTTTTTGCTCTGGTAGGCCGATCAAGGATGTCAAAATTCCCTTATTTTTGTTTGGACCTCAGATTATATCTCTTTGGAGTGTGGTTGGCCTCTTCCCCTTTACTCAGCTCATTCAGTTGATTACTCATGAGGGCCTCTTCATATGCAGACTGAGTTAAATGAGGGGATGAAGAGGTATCTCCAAGACAATGGATCTCAGGATCAAAATCTTCTTCCTCTCCATCTTCATCAGTAACCAGGTAATTTTGGAGAGGAGTTTGTATTTTCTGATCATCTCAGTCCATGTTCCTCTGATCTCTCTGAATGGTCTGAGGGGCATTAATTGGTCTCTTGAAACTACCACTATTATCATAAATTTGGGGATAACTATAGCTCTTATTTCCTTCTAATTCAATCTTTTCCATTCTAGTAGAAATTAATTTTAGTAGCTTGGTCACTTCATCCGTTTGAGGGGGGGCAGCAGAGGAACCAGAAGTCAGAGTTTCAGACCTACCTTTTCCTCTGTCTCTATCAACTTTACCCCTAATTTTGTCAACTGCCAATATATTGGATTCTACTTCAAGGGATGCATCTTTCATATGAGCCAAGGAGGTAGCCCTTCTTTCTCTCAACAGGAGGCAAAAATCGGGGTGGAAATCACTAGCATAAGTCATCTTGGCAGAGGTTTCTGAAGGTTTAACTTCAGTGAGAATCTTTTTATACATATTATTAAATCTCTTCGAGAACTCTAAATTAGATTCCCCCTCTTCTCTCTTAAGTGCCCCAAATTCTGTAATATAATAAAGGAAATATTTTTTATTCCCCCAATTTCTTAAGAATTCATCATCCAGAGCAGCAATCCCGTCAATAGATCTAGGAGGCAAGTCCTTAAACCAATCCCTAGAATCATCGTCAAGGCTCTATAAAAAAACTCTCATCCACACATATTCATTTTCGAGGGCATGAATCTTTGCAAATCTATAAAAGGATACAAGTTGTTCTTCTGTAGTCATGTCTCCCTCCCATGTGAACTAGGGCATGTACTTAAGGTATTCCTTGGCTGGGAGAGCATTCATAGGATGAGGTAAGACCAGAGGGGTGTATCTAGCAGCCAATATATCAGCCATCATGTTCCTAGGAGGATTAGCACCTGCCATTTGGACGTGAATTGGAGGAGAAATAGGAGGAGATGGAGTTCGGACAGGTGAGACTGGGGTTGTGCTTCTGGGAGAAAAAGGAAAAGGCTTAGCGTTAGGGGATAAAGATGAGGGGCTAGATGTAACAGAGGTTTCCCCTTCTCTAACTGCAACAACTATAATAGGAGGAGGAGTAGGAAAGTCTTCTAAGGTCAAAGCTTTCTCCTTCCACTTCACAACTTCGGGGGAGAAAGGGTTGTCAAATCTCTCTCCTTCCAAACCAAGAATAGGAGGGCATAAATTGGCAGGAAAACTCCCAAAACTTAAATTTCTTGAAACTTCATCATTTTGTATAATAGGAGAATCAAAAATAGTTACTGGAGTTTGTAAAGAGGGATTATGCAAATTATCAGAAAAACTTGGTACAACAGTAGAGGTATCTTTTTGAGCTATCTTTCCCTTTCTGATAATTTCCTCTGGGTCAGCTTCAGACGTTGCTAGAGGCAGCAGTGAAGTGGACCTCATGTGTCTGAATTTAGGAGCCAGAACTAAAACAGTGGGGTCGAAATAGTGGAGTCATCAGGTGCAAGTTGCAGTCTTCAATAGTACTGATATTTGATGCACCTTCAGAGTCAAAGTTTCTTTGTCGTTCTATCCCAGGGAAATGTCTTCAATTCATTTCCCAGAAACGACGCCAGAAATGTTAGCACTAGAAGTCACCCTCGAATTGCATAGAGGGTAAGCCCAGTACACATCAATTTATACAGTAAATGTAAGTGAGTTTTAGCTGATCAAATGGAGAGGACTTGATGATAATAATGTACTAACTCAGACATATGGACTAGCATGCATAAGAAATTGAGGTCTGGATTCAATTTCAGTGAGTAAGTTGGAGTAAGGGTGAGTAGGAGGAAGACTTTGGTGAGGAGAGTGTATAGGTTTGTTGTGGACATCAGGTCTTCCAGCAGCCTAAGGAGGAAAAACTTAAACACAAGATCTTCTTGAATTCGAATCTCAAATAAACTAAAAGAAATTATAACAGCACTATAACATAACATTCATCATAATATAGTCATTACAATCCATGTGAATCAGTCATGCATGAATTCTCTCAATATCATAGGAAAATAAGATGGAGTAAGAAAGTTGAGTTAGATTAACCAAGATCTCTCAAAAACAAATACATAACCAAAGAACCAGTGTTCTCATAAAAATATTACAATAGCAGGGAGCCTAGCTCAACCATTTGACCTTAACAAAATATCAAAACTACCTATATATACTAAAATGCTACAACCACCAGGAATGTGATCATATCACTGCCTTCAAAGCCTTTAGTCGGCACCCACTCTATCAGGTTGTGCAAACTTCATGATGTCAGACGTGAGCTAGGCATAGTTATGTGCTTTACAGGAAAAATTGCCCATAAGGAAGATTTGGATCATAAGTGTGCCTTCATGGTTGCTCTCTACAACATTTTCCATTTATTGGATGAGGAGAGGTCTCAACTACTGCCCAAAATCTTCAATAACTATCTTAATTAGGATTAGGACTGGGCATGACACCCATAACTGTTCACAGATGGTGCCAATGATTTATGCAAGTCAATCCTGGTGCCTCGAGGCTCTACAGATCTTATTCTGTGACCAATGCAAGTGTGGCAGGTGGAAGGTTGATAGCGTATGCGCAGGGGTTATGTGGAGCGAGGTGCTTGATGAAAAATCGCATGCCCTAACAAGTGAGCGACGGCCATGCTCGCATGCCCCAACGAGTGAGCAACGGCCATGCGTTTCTCTTGGATAGAATGTTATATGAGCACATGATTGCGGGTCCGCTCAATGGTGGTTTGGATTGAGACCAATTTTGGGCCCGCAATCCATCTCCCTTCACCATGTATCACTCTTGACTTACCATGGTTTCAATTGAGGGACCGCTCAAGAAAATTATCTCTCGAGCATGTTGCATTCCCGAAATGGATTATGGTCATTGATATCATGATCTTGGATGGGGCTTTCATGATCAGCGGCTCAAATATTCCCCCTCCAAAACAATGGATCGGATCTTCCCTTTCAAAACAATGGCCGAGATTTGGTTCGTGGATCATCCTTTGGCCACTTCGGCAGCTTTGGAAAGTTCGATGTTGAAAGATTAAAATTGTCTTCTGGTTATGCTTCAAACCCGAAACAGACTATTTGAGAAAGTTGTGTTTTGTGTTCATGGTTGCGGCATACACGACCAAGTATTTGGACAACTGGCTATGGGTTTGGGAAGATATAAGGATCAGTGATAGAGGCCAAGGATATGAGTGCTCAAACACAAAGGGGCAAACAAAAATGACTTTGCCAACTGAAGGGAAAAATTAAGACTTGGTATGTGAAAATGATAGAGACAGGGAAAAATTACAAACTTGGGTAGAAACCACAAACCCACGGGACTCTAACAAGTTCATGTGATAACATGACCCAAGTAGCGGAATTCATGTTCTGCGTATGACGACCATAACCATCTGTGAATCCTAAGTAAAATGAAGACTCCATTGACATCTGCCAACCAAGGGAAAACTTGATAAGCAAGTTTATGAGATAAAGGAAAATATGTATATACACTAAGATACACTAGTATACAAAAGGTCATGCCCAAGCTTGAGGGATCAAGCGTAATACCTTTTAAGGTAGAGCCCATTTATGGGCTCATCCAACATATTCCTTTCACAATAGTACAATTGATAGGCTCCTTTCTCTAAGACATGTCACATGATATAAGGATCGTGCCACATGGGGTTGAAATTACCTGCCCCCAATGGTTCTTTGGCTTGGTCATATAGGAGAACCAAGTCACCCTCAGCGTACTTTCGAGGATAGACATACTTATCATACCAAAACTTAACACATCGTTTATTTGCTTCAATATCCATATAGGCATATCGACGTTGTTCGTCGAGATGCTCTAGGTGTACGAGGTGTTCTTCAAGATCAGATGTGTCAGGTAGGAGCTTAATTTTCAACTTGAGGGAAGGGATTTCTCATTCAATCGCAAGAAGCAACTCCATGCCATGTACTAACTAAAAAGGAGAAAAATAGGTGGAAGTCTTTACTGAGGTTCGATATTCCCAAAGTGCAGGGTAAAGCATCAGATGCCAGTCATATTTACTCTGGCTGACAGTTTTTTGCAAGATGGTCTTGAGAGAATTATTCACCACCTCTGCTTGTCCATTTTCCTAGGAATAATAAGGGGAAGAGTGATCATGCTTAAACCCAAGTTTTGATGCTAACTCTTTCATCATTTCATTCTGAAAGTGAATTCCATGATCAGTGACAATCTCTCTTGGGATTCTGAACGGGGATATAATTTGGTTGAATACGAATAGTGTTGCAGTCTTACCATCAGATTTAATGGTAGGAATGGACTCTTCCAATTTAGTAAATTAATCCACGACCACAATAATATGTTGGTGCCCCCTAGTCGAAGTTGAGGTAGAGTCCATAAAATATACCCCCAACTTGGTGAAGGGACAGATGGTGATGACTGGGTGAAGAGGGGTTGGGTTCAAGTGCATTCTTCGAGTGAACACCTGGAAAGGGTGACACTTCTTTACCACTTCAATACAATCTTTAAAAATTGATGGCCAAAAATAATCGACTCGCAATATTTTTTGGGTTGTCGCAAGTCTGGATAAATGAACACCACAAGCCCCAATGTGATAGTCATTGAGAAAATACTTAGCTTCCTCGGGATTCAAGCAACAACGTAAAATATTATCTACTCCTCGACGATACAAAGTGTCATCGATGATAAGGTAGTTTTATCCTAATGACATATACGTCGGTGATCATCTCTTGACAGATGCTAGGGTAGCTTCAAGGTTTGAAGATAAATTAGAATGTCTCCATACCAAGGGTCCGAAGATGAGATAAGGAAGATATGTTCATTCGCGAATCAATCGTCATGAAAAATGTCCTCATCTAGACGAGGGATGTCCAATATCAACTCGGAAAAAACTAATGATTTCTTAGACTTCACTGAAGCGAAATCGAGATAAAATTCTTGTAAAATGACAATCCACTCATTGTATTTCCCTCCTATGATATGCTTGGTGAGGAAGTATTGAAATGGATTCATATCTACAACTACAGTAGTTTTGCAAAGTAATATATAATGATGTAATCTTTGAGCCGCATGTACGACAACTAAGGCTAGTTTCTCTACATGAGAGTATTTAAGTTCAGGACCGACTAGGTTTCGACTAAGATAGTAGACAATGTTCTCATGGAGCTCATTGTCCTCCTAAACCAGAACCATACCAACCATCCCTTCGGATGCAACGATATAAAGAAAATAGTCTCTACTGTAGTTTGGAGGCTTCAACAGAGGTGTCAATGCCAAATCTTTCTTAAGAGCATCGAAGGATTTCTGGGCTCCCTCATCCAATATAAATGAAGTATCCTTCTTCAAAAGATGCATGAAACCCTTAGTTAAATTGGTATAGTTCACTATGAACCGACACAGGAAATTAGCCTTCCTTTATAAACCTTCAAGTTGTCGAATGCTGCATAGGGGAGGAAATCAAAGTATTTCCTCAACCTTCATAGGATCTACCATGATACCATGATCAGAGACTAAGAATCCTAAAATATGGCCAAACCTAACACAGAATATGCACTTGTGAGGGTTCAATTGAATGCAATAGTAACGACATCTCTCAAATATTAATCTAAGGTGAGTGGAGTGATCTACTGTCTTGCGAGAGTGAGAAGAAAGATCATCTAGGTAAGCTTTGACAATATGCTTGAGATCATGAAAAGAAAAATTCATGGCACGTTGGAAGGTTGCTCCAACATTTCTAAGGCCGAAAGGCATTTTCTGGTATGGAAAAGTACCCCAAGGACAAATAAATGTCATCTTATGTTGATCCTCAGGTTTAATTTTAATTTGATTATACTCTGAAAATTTGTCTATAAAAGAAAATACTTCTCTTCCCACGCACTCGTCAAGAATATGGTCAATAAAAGGAGTCAGGAAGTTATCTTTAGGACAAGCCTTGTTCAGGTCTCGAAAATACATACATACGCGGATGATTCCTTGTTTTTTATTTATGGGAACGGGGTTGGACACTCATTCAGTCAAGGGAATCAGGTAGATGAAACCAACATTAAGTAGATTCTCTACCTATGCCTTAATAGCAGGGGCCTTCCTAGGATTAACAACTCTAAGACATTGTCAAATAGATTTAGCATCCAGATAGGTTTTAATATCATGTTAGATAATGCTAGGGTCGATTCAGGGCATCTCTTCATATGACCAAGCAAATACATCGTGAAATTCCTTGAAGAGATCGATGTAGATCTAAATTTCTTCAGGAGAACAATCTGTACCGTTATATACATTCTCAATTTTTCCAGGAATATGAGAGATGTTGATCATGACTGTAGGATAAATATTCTCCATGTTTCCTTTGGCATAAATACCATGAGTATCTAATGGAACCGCAACGTGACCAACCATCTCACTCAAGGTAGATCTAAATTTATCATGTTCTATCTTAACAAGCTCTGGGAAGAAATAGGAGAAATGATGCATATCATCCCAAGGCTTATTAAGACCATACATGGCCTCTAATATGGCTTCATCCGAAGGTAAATTATCACCTAGGCAATCATGCAAACAAGATGATTGAACGACCCATATGGGATCTAGAACAGGATCCACCTCGTCCGTCCACGAGGAGAAAGGATCTGGGTCAAAAGTAGTGTCAAGAATAGAATGATACGCAACGTATTCTGCTAATAGTAGCATTTTCATCCCAATGTGCGACTAACCTTCATACGACATAGTCGGGGAAGGTAGAGTCCAAGGGTCGTTGAAATACAAAGTGCGGAAACGAATGGACCTCATCGATGACGAAGACTTACTGTAAATGGCATGAATGTGGTGAATTGGTGCCATGAAATAAAAGTTACCTGTGATAGAGGAATACATTCCAACACCAACATCCTCATTTTCCTACTGTGAATTGTCGATCGTAGGGACCGAAGGTCCAACTGATGCATTAGGACTAGCATGCGCAAAGGAAAACTGATCAATCGTCACTATTTTCCCTTCATGAGGAAAAAATAAAGTGCATAAAATAGACGACACGACGATTGTCATGGCATAAGTCCAATTATGCCCTAGTAGTAAATTATAGTCTAGGGGTGCATCAACCACCTTGACATCAACCTCCACTGTCTTCCCACCTAAATGGACCAGAAAAGCGGGAATAATTCTGTGGGTTTGAAACAAATTCCCATCAAAATATTTCAACATAGTCATAGATTGGGATAGTGTCGGAGAGCCAATGGATTTCCAATAGGTTAGGGACATCACGCATGTCGCAGCATGTTCATCAATTACAGTGCATTTGATGGTAATTTTCGTGTACTCCAAATGGATTTGAAAGGCCACATTGTAAGGTAAGAGAGGCTTAACATCTGTGACGTCAAAATTAATAACCTTTGAGCCACACAGGTCTAGATCTCCTAATGCAGATAACAAGGCGTTCCACTGTGAAGGACACGTTTGGAGCACCTACAAAGCCGACATCGCACAAGGTGTTTGACTTATATCTTTGACAATCAAATAGTTCTAGGAAGCTCTGGCATTAGTATTGTGGGTAGAGCACTTTAGTACTACTTTCGGAATATGAGGCAGAGGTTCCTTCTTTTTGATCTAAAAGGGTGTTTCTGGAGGAGGAGGAGACTCTATACCTACAACAGTCTGTGAAGAACCGCAATCATGAGATCGAGTGGCTACATCAATATGAGACTTGACCATATTTACACATAGATGGCCACCTTCATGTGTCAATGGGTTTTGGCTCCCACTCGATGCATTTTTGGTGTTGGAGGTCCCCGAGGCCATGTGTTGATTATGGAGAAACAGATTTGTCAGCACAGTGGTCGGCTGCGATAAGAGCCTTGAGGCTTCCTCGATTTTGGGGCATAGGTGGGTAAGGTGATCACCTTCTATTTTTCTTTATTTCCCTCACCAGCATTATTATTTGATCTATCATTGTTAGCATATTTCTTGTCTTTATTATTATTTTTCCCACCCTTATGATTATTACCTCGTCCTTTCCTTTTATTCCCTTCTGGTTGTTGGTTACCATTTGGGTTGGCCAACGACTGTACATAATGCACATCCCCCAACTGGGTGGGAGTGGAGGACAAAGTCGAAGCTTGTCCTACTATAGGTTGGCTTAGAGACAAATCTTTCAACTAGTTCATTGCCAAATCTGTAAACCTATCATTTCTAGAGCCTATGGTGTCATCGGCATGAGGCCCAGGATTTTTTCTAGGTTCATAGTTCGACTGCGGCACGTCAAGAATAATTTCATACAACATCCCATATTGAGCATATATAAGGTCCAATTGTTGGGATTTGAAAATAGCTTCTTCCTCAGATGTTACTCCAGATGTAGAGACATCCTTCGAAATATAAGGAAATAAGGACTTAAGGAACCATTCCAACAGAAACTCTAGAGGAATGTAGGCTTTTATCAACCTCTTCCATCTACGCCACTCTTGGATGTGGTCCGAGATATGTGTGGCTTTATCTTGGCAGAAGGACGAAAAAATTTGTATGTCGGCATCATAACGAATCGACAACTGGAATTGGTTGAGAAAGACCAAAATCATCTTATTAAAGTTTATGTATGTTCTCCCCGGTAGCTCAATGTACCATTTCACGGTGACCCCCATGAGGGTGCATTGAAATAGCCTCAAATGAACATAATCGTCATTCAAGGAGTTAAACGAGCACCAAAGATGAAAATTAGTGACATGATCACCCAGATCCTCGCCAGTCTTGCCTTAAAATTTTGGAATGTCTGAAGGAAGCTTGGTGGGGACTGGGGGGCACAACAGATCGCGACACATAGGGTCATTCATTAATTTTGAAAAATATGAAAGATTAAGCGTGGCCAAAAGAGGGAGTCGGGGTTGCAACGTCTGAGGCCATGCCCCCAAGAAAGATTGGGATGGAGGGATTGCAGGCCATCCATGGTTCTGGTATATGCCATGGCTTTGTCTGGTAGGATAATATCCTCCTCCAAACTAATTCATAAAAGGTTTTATAGGCACCATACCTGCAAAAGTGACATGATGAGGGTTATATACGTTTCCCCCAACCGAAGGGGCTCTAGGCTGGGGGTTTCCCATAGTGTGAAATCGACTCCCTCTGGATGGAAATCCATAGGACAGAAGATGATTTTCCATAATAAATGATTTTTTTGGAATCAACATGGAGAAAGAGAGGATAAAGGATGGAATATAGGAAGTGACTTGTCCACCTGGTTGAGCACTCCATCCAAGAGAATTGAGACTAGGATTAGGCCTGGAAGAAAGAGGAGGCCAACCTCCAACTGTAGGATTCGTTTGGGGAATATGGCCTCCACCAAACGAGAGAGAAGCATACGGAGGATCCATACCCCCAGGTCCAAAACTAGGATTCCCATTAGCCACTAGAATGGAGGATGAGAGTTGCGACGTCATGTTGGGCATACCAAAAGAAAAGGGATTAGATACCAAAGGTATTGACTGAGAATTGTAACCTAATGTACCAAAAAGATATCCTAAAGGGTTCATTCCTATGGGTTGAGTAGAACCCATAGGTTGGGTAGCACTAGAGGCGAGGATCTCTGGCATCCCAACCATCGAGGCTGAAGGATTCGAAGAGATCCCACTAATCACAGAATATATAGGAGTCGAAGGGATCCCACTAATCACAGAATATTAGGAGTCGAGGGCTCCCTGTGAAGTTCAAGTTTGACTCAGTTCTCATAACTGGATGATCACAAGTCTGGGAGGTGGAGATATATGTACCATGTTTATTAACTTTACGCCTTTTAGAAGGCAACTTCGGTAAGGAATCAAGATGTAGTGTAACTTCAAAAAATGGTGAGACCTGCGAGGAAGATGGTATTGCTCCACGATGACTCAAGACTCAAGATATAAAACCAAATCCTAGGGCACCTAATAATCAGAGAGCACACCAAAATAAATAAAAAAGGAAAATACACACAAACATGATATAGTGGTTGAAAAGGGCCTCCCTCACTAGAGTAGGTATGTCTAGCCCAAGAGGGGCCTGATACTCCCTTCAAAATATCGAAGGCATCAGAATCAGTTATAAGGGCCCTCATGGGCTTAACAACACAATCGGTCAAATCCCCCCTGAGAGGTAATCCTCCATAAATTTTGTGTGTTGTCTGACCATATCTAACTCAGGGTACCTGCAGAATAACCTCGGCAAGTAACCTATGTGGCTACCTATGTCAAGAAACTAGATTCACCACAATATAACTAATGTGCAGGTGAACAGTCATAAGTCCGGTCCACCGTAAGGGAAGGATAACAAAGCCCAAAATATTGAAAGAACTACCTCTCATGGAGGTAAAGGTACTAGCAAGACCCCCAAATATCAATAGAACCCCATAAATATCTCTGACACTAAGAAGGTATTAGAGGGCTATCTCTTCAAACAACTTTGTGACCTCATGCTTAACTCTGGTGTGAGTGGAGCCTCCTGACGTCACTAATTACACAATGGGTTTCACAACTCCCTATTCAGACACATATATTTAGTTTAATAGACTTGGAGAATTTTACTCACAAAATCCTATTCCAAGGCCCTATGTCCTATACTTGTTTGTGTACCCTAAAAAATAAAATCGTTTCTAATCAATTTTAATTAATCAGCGTTAATTTTAATATATTCTTCTTACTCAATAGGTGTGTTCATTAAACTGATGGTATTACGACTCAGCATATAAAATGAAGCAAATATAAAACACTCCTAAGCACTAGTCGTGAATTTCAAAGAGATAGTATGTTTCTAAATGCAATTTTTCCAATGCAATATCTACAATTTCATTGAAATGCAATCTCTCCACATGTGTCAAAGTCAATGAAAAGTAATCAAAAGAGAAATTTCCATAATTCAAAATGAGAAAATGTTGTTGTATTTTTTATATAAAGAAAAGAAAATGCAAGCACTGAATAATAATTTCAAAAGTAGACCCTATTGCAAGCAAAAAGAGACAAGCCAAGCAGGATACCAAGAAGCAAACATTCAGACCAATGTGCAAGGAAAGCCAATAAAAAATATGGTAAGAAAGAATACCGCCCAAAAATTCAACAATAAGAAGGCTTCCTATCACGCTCTAAGCACTTAACAATCAGGACAAAACCCAAGAAGACTCAGCAACCAACCAAACTCACCCAACAAACACCAATCTTAGTCAGCAAGACTAAAGATCTAATGTACCCAATTGTTTGAGTAAAACTCGTGTATGTACGCACCCTAAAGGAGGACAACTCACGTATATATGTGTATGTCAATGGAAAAACCACGTATACCTAGTAAAACATTGTCAGGGAAACGATTAAGCCAAGAAACTCGGATGCAAATTAAAAATAGGTTGTCAAGCAACATGCGACAAGGAAACTCAAGCTAACAAAGAGCAAATCAAGGAGAAAAACACTCAAAACCCAAAAAAAGAATATCAATCCCCAATATGGTCACCAATTTTGTTACGAGGAAAATATCTCTATGGAATGGGGTAAACCACAACATACGGAATGACACGTAGAAATAAACTATAATCCCAAGTATGTTATATAAATGAAATGATAAAAAGACAATGCCAAGAGCCTACCTCGTCCGGACATTTGATGAATACCATTGTTGAGCACACAACTCAAAGATTTAAACCTACAACTTGTCCTCAACAACCAAGATATGAAAGCATAGGGTGATAATATATAATGTTAGCATATAAATTAGCATAATCCATTAACATACATGACAAATATTCCCATGGAATAATAATCCAAATATTTGCAAGATATTAATTGGACAAAAAAAGAGTATTTCTATTAAAATAATCAGCAGAAGTGCATAGGTGACAAACTTCTGTAATGACAGATATCGGAACCGAGAAACTAAGTCCCTCCAGCTAGGCCTCCACCACTTCAATCCTCTGCCAAAGGAAATCTCATATAAAGGAATCAATGAGGTTCTCCATCTCAAAGAAGGAAGATCTTGGGGGCTGAACAAGGAGTTCATACTTTCAAGGACAAAGGGATGCAGACTCAATATGAAGTGAAATTTCTCCAGAGTGTCTTTGCTCTCAAAGTTGAAAATGTTGAATCTCCATCAAATATTGGATATGGATCAATTTATAGCCTTCAAATGGAACTGAAGGGCCAAGTCAGAGCGTTTCTAGTATATGGAAGGTCAAGGATCATGGATCTCGTGAGATGGCAAGGAAACCAGACATTATTTTTAATTTTGAGCACCAAACTCGATGTACGCGGGCTATAGTGGAGAAACCTGCGTATACGCTTGTTGTATAACTGATCGGGTGCGTATATGTGGAAAAATGTGCTTCTTTGGCTCTAGAAGGTGCAAAATGGGACTTCAAGTCTGCATAGGGAAATGGAAAGGCCATCCAAGCAAGTTGCATGGGGTGAGGTAAAATTTGTTGTAACAAACAATTTTCCCCTCCAATTCAACAAGGAATGTGGGAATGATTAAATGAGGCCTAAATGCATGCTCTTTGAAGGATTTTAACATGGTGGGAGGAGAAATCTCAGGGGAGCCAAGATCTCACCAACAAGATATGGACATGATGCAAGTGGATGCACCTTCATCTACTATTGTCCCGAAGATGTTAGTATTGTAATATAACACCTGGATTTGGAAAGTAGCAAATTGCGAAATCCTAGGCTTCACATTCTCAGGGTCAAAATTTATCAACCGAGAGTTTGTGTGAACGACAACTCCTATAGTGAAAAACAATTCTCTCCTTTTCATGGGACAACTCTAGAGAACCTCTCAGGTTGACATAGCGCACAATCCCTGGGGAAAATCTTTCACAATGGAATAATTTTCAGCTACCCTGGCATTCAAGTTGTGCATCAAACTTTTGAGCATGCCCTTGGGCATGCATGGCATTGTTTTGACCACAAGTTTCTCTATGTGGAGAGGTTTTTTCAATTCAAAGAAGCAATATCTTTCCCTTTGGTACCAGAGTCAAAAGCTTCATAATTGTGAGCCTTAGTGTAGAGATCAACATCTCATTCACACATTTAAATGTTGTTGGGTTCCCCCTTGTGGAGGGGCTCCCTGGTTTCCCCCTTGCAGAGGTGAAAAGTTATTTTGGAAACCAACCACCATTTTTTGAGCATGTGGAGGAAACGTTTTATTCAACATAGTGGGTTTCTAATGGGCATCGTGTTGTACCAACAATCATAGGGCCTCCTCAAGCTTGGGGCATTGATGTGTCAAATGGTCTTCCTTACAAAGTTTGCAAGGTAATTTGATCTTCTTCTTGTCTTTTTACCCCTCCCAATATTATTGTTATTATTTGTGTTATTTCCTCCACCTCCATTCTTATTCTTATTCTTTTTCTTTCATGTGATTTGTTGGTTACCCTTGGGGTTGGATGTCTACACAGTGTGGACATCATGGGATTGAAGTGGGGCAGAGGTAGAGGTAGTGGCCTATGGGGCTATTGGCGGATGTAAAGACATTTTTCTCATTTGGTTTGTCAAGAAATTCTAAACAAAACCATCCATGCCTTCAACATGTGGCCCCACCTTGCATTTTTTTGGGCTAGTGTTCGACCATGGTGTGCTAGGAAAGATATGACATAAGACCCTAGATTGGGAGTAAACCAAGTCTAACTATTGGGCCCTGAAAAATGACCTCTTCTTCAATATAAACCCCTAAGAGGGAGAGATCCTCATAAATATATGGAAGTAGGGATTTCAAAAACCATTCCAAAAAATTCTCGAGGAATCTAGGCTTTAATAATACGTCGTTGTTTCTTCCACTCTTGAATATGATCAAATATGTGAGTCAAATTATCTTTTTGAAAACAAGATAAAATATTAGTTCTCGAGTCGTACGAGGAAGTGTTTGTTGCTTCAATCAAAGCCTCCTAAGGAGCTAGTGAGATATTTCAAGAGTTGATTTGTGAAAATATCAGAACTGATCCCCAATCTGGATATGGGGTTTTTAGTGAAAAAAAAAGGAACGTCATTGTTTTGAAGGAGAAAAATTTAATAGGTGAGTTCATAGGCCTCTGGCCTAGTCCTAGGTTTGTTCAGGAGCGGGTCTCTAAGAATTGGGTTGTTTTAAATATTGTTTATACAAAATATTGTGGGAATGGTTTTATAGTGTTTTATTTGGAAATACAGAATATAGGGACTTGATCTACACATTGGGTCCCTATTTCATAGGTTCCTGGGGAATGTTCATCACCCACTAGAACATTGACTTTAATCCTAACATGGAAATTTCTATTTCTCCCATTTGAATCATATTGTGACACCTTCCCCTCATCTTCTAGGGTGATGATTCTTTTAAATCCATTAGAGATAAGGTGGTTTTTTATATAAAGCATACCGATCCAAAGGGTAATATTTTCACATGTTCCAAAATACATGTAGAAATAGACTTTGAAAAGGGATTGTCAGAGGCAATTCAAATTACTTTGGAGGGATGGATTCATATTCAAGCCCTTGATTATGAGCAGGTTCCTTTCAAATGTAACTTTTTCCATGAGTATGGGCACTTTGCTAAAATATATACTAAAGCTCAAGAAGCCCATCTCTCATCTAATCTGACTTCTCATAACAACTCCAAGCAAGATTTCAATCAAGTTTCAAGAAGGAATAAGAAACAGTGTCTCAAGGGGACTCATTCAAGAAATAGGTCTCAATCATGACTGTCTAATCTCTCCAATAACATATATATGAAGTTTTATAATCCTAGGAGGAGGAGATAGAGGAACACGTTGAGAAAGACTCTCAGAGGATTAGTTGAGACTGGAAATCAAAGTCCTCAACAAAAGAAAGAAAAAAAAAATTGTGAATACAAATTCAAATATTAGGGATGAGACTTCAACTAGGGTTTGTGTAACTTCCCGGGTAAAGGATTCAAAACCAAAACCAATGGCCACAACACCACCAAATGAGAATGGGACTCCAATCTGGGTCTTGACAACTCCCCACACTTATGATGGGGGCGAGGCTAGTGAAGAAAGGGAGGGTGAGGAGAATATCGAAGATTCTAAATATCCTTCATGTGCAGAAGTTCTAAAAATGGATTTTTTCCCTTCTCCTCCATAAATGGGAGGCAAGAGATCAAATAAAAAGCGGAGAGAGAAATAAGTAGAATCAAGAATCTTATCAGATTCTCAACAAAACTTGGATAAATTTGCGTTCAATGAAGAGAGAGTTATATGCATTGTAGTTAATTGTGTTTTATTTTTGCATTATTCTTTGTAAATAGTTTGAAAGAATTTATTCTTGCAAATAGAAAATGATAAATACTTCAAATCCTTCACTTGAAAGTTTTCTATTTTTATTTTTATTTTGTAAATGTTGCTCTTGAAATCAAAAATAAAAGAATTGTAATGGATACTAGTTGGAGCCTTACAAATCCTTTTTATATATGAAATATAAATTTAGTCCATGTTTAAAAAAAA
>JZKD02S1781233.1:66252-81880 GCA_000966675.3 Picea glauca | reverse complement strand
CATCGCGATGTGGGAAGTCTCGAGTGTAGTGATCATCTCCACAAATGAGACATGGGAATTTCGGTTTTCGTTGTGGTTGCTTTCTGGCAACAGGGGTTTGTGGTTGGGTTTTGGGGTGTTCGTTGTTATTGTTTTTCTTTGGTTTATTCTTCGCTTTCTTCTTTCCCCCAAGTTGTTGTGAAGGGGTTGATTGGACCACATTCACATCAGAGACCTGAGATTGAGGGGGGGTAGAAGAGGGTGTAGTCGGGCTAGGAGCGACTGTCAAAGCGGGCTGCTAAATCGTTCCAGTTAACTGGGTTGTAGATTGATTTTTGACAGAGCCAATAACTCCATCCGTGTGGGAAGCAAACGATGGTTTGGATGGATCGTTAGTGGCATGGGTAGAATTCGGTATCAAATCATACAGAGTACCAGATTGTGAATAGACTAAGTCTAAGTACTGAGCTCGGGCAATGGCCTCTTCCTCGGTGACTACACCACCCATGGAAACATCACGAGCGATCTGGGGTAACAATGATTTCGTGAACCATTCTTCTAACAATTGGTCAGGAATGACCACTTTGATTAGCCTTCGTCGTCGTCTCCATTCATGGATATGATCGGAGATATGTACAGAATTTGTCTGGCAAAGGGAGGTTAATAGTTCAGTACCCATCTCGTATCGAATGGGCAGTTGAAATTGCATGAGGAAAGACATGGTGAGGGAGTTGAAATCGTGAAAAGATGCACGTGGTAATTCAATATACCATTTCGCTGCGGAACCCGTAAGTGTTCGTTGGAAAAGACGCAACCGAATAGAATCGTCCATGAGGGAGTTGTATGAGCACCACAAATGGAATGTCATCACGTGGTTGTTTCGGTCTTCTCCGGCCTTTCCATCAAATTTTGGGATATTAGAAGGAAGTTTAGCTGGAATAGCTGGCCAAACCGGAGAATGATAAATAGGATCATTCGTTAACCAAGACAAGTCTGGAAGATCTAGGGTAGCTAGAAAATGTAGTTGTCAGTTAATCTGTGGGTAATGTTGGTGTGGTAGGGGGACACCAGTGGGGCCCATTACTGGGTTATGTGGATAATTATAACTAGTGGGCCCTCTCATGTGAGGTTGGTTTTGACCAGAGTACACAGGATTTGAGGTGTTTTGAGAAGTATGTGTGAGCGGAGGATAACCGGATGGGTTTTACGGGTTATAGGTTGGGTTTGGCATTTTTCCATAAGGGGGTTGTTATGGAATCTGAGCATTTTGTCCTATCGAGAACTATGGGTTTCCTTGAGAAAGGGCATTCCATGGATTAGGTGCGGCAGACACATTTTGTCCGTGTGGTTGAGGGTAGGCTCCAGATTGAGGTTTCCCCCCAGCATGAGGGTGCCCCCTGAATGGAATTGATCCTTTGGTGGGAGGATGCCCCCCAGTTTGAGTTAGAGTTCCCGAGATTTGAAAACCAGACATAAATGATTGACCAGTGCTGCTGAGTGGGTTAGGACCACCAAGACCGGTCCCTCCGGGTTGTTGGATAGGTATGGAATTTCCCGGTATAACTTGGGTGGTAGTTTGGGAAGTGGTGGAAATAGAAGCATTCAGTGCCCTAAATCCAAAAGGGAGTGTGGGTCTTGGTGTTACAGGTGTGCCAATCGCAGCTTGAGTAACCACTGCGTTACCGGCAGGGATAGTCGAAATGTGTGGGACCATTGTAGAATGGGCCATCTGGAGGGGAAGAGTAAACCTTGGGCCAATGGACGGTATGTTCGGACCAATGGGTGGTGTGGCTATAAAAGTGGTGGCACTGGTAAAGTGATTTGGAGGTACAGTGTAGGAAAAAGGTACGTCGACACCTTCTCTGGTTCCATAGAGATCTCGCACCAAGCGTGGTGGACTTCGAACAATGTCTGTGGTCCAAAAAGGGTCATCAGGTAAAGGGTTTTTATTAGAACCAACCGAAATGTCAGAAGGATTGATGACAAAAAATTCTCCAGCATAATTGAGGTGGAGGATACATCATTCATATCCCTCCGGAATGCGGTAAGCTTCCGAAGACTCTGAGACAATTCGAAAATTCTCCAAAGGAGTGGGAACTTCTTCTTGGGAAGTTGTAGTGTTCTGAACCTCACTCTGTTGAAGAGATTCCTTCGTAGAATGAGGGGGAAAAGGGGTGTCTCCTTCCATATTTTCAGGAGGGAGTCCCTGTAGCCTCCGCGAATGGCATGGAGGGTCGATGTTGGCTAAAAAGAGTTGGCAAAAAAAAAAATCTATGGCCAACTATTGAAAAGAAACAACACACGCTAATAAAAATATAAGAATTAGAACTAAGCAAACATGACCTTCTTTTGATGACCGTGCTAGTTGGTGATGAAATCCAATGTCACGTGATCAAGTCCAGAAGGGGCGGGGATAGTGTGGAACAGTTACAATGGCGACCTTCTTAACAGACTTACGCCTTGGCGCAAGCTTCCACGTAGTAATTATGGATTTACCCTCCAAGGAGCCCGAGTGAGTTTGACCAATGTCTTCTCCAGGTACAGTGAGACTTCCCATCACCATCACCTTGTGTAAGACCCTAAAGATTATGGCCACTAAGGTTACCAATTCGCAGTCAGCCCCTGGGCGGGAACAGTCGACATTCTAACCAGAATGTACGGGCAGGGTATCGAGCCCGAAATCAACTAGAAGGATTCCACGCAGTAATTGTGGATTTACCTTGAAGTGACCCGCATAATATGATCTGACCACCACAATCAGTTAAACCACGGAGGGTTAGTCCCCGTAGCTCACCCGAATGCGACCTCGTGCGTAACCCCTGTGTTAGAGGGGGATCCCAGGCAGACTTATACGATGATTGGATTTGACTCTCCCTAACTCAGGATGCTATTGTTTGTTTTGGAAACTTTGGAGAGTTATCCTCACAGCCCTAATCCAAAGTACTAAGCCTAATATACTGTTGGTGGAGGATCCTAGAAAATAAAATGTTCTAGATAACTTTTAATTAGCGTTGATTTTGTGGCTGTTCTTTACGCAAAAGGGGTGCATGGAAGTGAAACGAATGGAATTACGACTCAGTCCCAAAATGCATCAAATGTGATAAGCATTCATTTCTTTTCTATGAACATTTATCTAAGGGAGAGAGAGAGCTCTTTTCACTAACAAGCACGAACAAGGAATGTCCTCAAACAATTCTTTTTCCTCAATCAAATCTTGATGTAATGATTAAACTTTTGAGATACCTTCTAACATGCACAATCAATCATGAAGATGCTTTTCGTTGTCTGCATACGAATAATGATCAATTCAACACAATGCTTGTATTGCTAATTATCTTCTCGTATGAATGGAAATCAAACTAGTACAGGCAGAAGTCATACAAACAATACACCCTTTGTTGCAATCAAAACAAAAAGCGAAAGAAGAGAAACAATCAAAGATAAAACAAACTTCACACCCAAAAGAAAAAAGTTGAAGAACAATGACCTTGACTAAAATCAAGATGGAGAGATCTGTAGGCCTTTGATGACCTTCACCAGGGTTTTTACTCAGCTGAACAGAGAGAAAGACAATGCATGGGTTTCGAACTTCAATCAACAGAAAAAATCAATCACAGTAGTGAAGAAGGCCACAAAATTCAAATAGTAAGATGTTTGTTCTCCAAGAAAAATATAGATGTCAAGGCTGGAAGAGAAGGAGCACTGACTCTCTAGGTTACTCAGCAAGGGAGACATAAAGGGAAACCCTGAAAAATGCAGTTCTGGAAGGTTTTCTAGCCAAAAAGAGGCTAGCACTCTGTTGCCAAAGGCAAGGAGCATTATATCTCTCTGTGTAAGGCTATAGGGGAGTGATGGCACTCTTCTAACATTGGGACAGGGGCGCCAGGTTCAAAAACTCCCAGAAATGTCAAAAAATTCCAAAAATTGCAATTCAATTTCGACAACTATGCTAAGTATGATGGGGTAGGGAGCCAATATTCTCATGAAACCAATCTAAAGAGGAGTGAACCAGGTCTGAAACAATAAAGGGGTAGAACAAGGTCAATGAGGAGAAATCAAAACAAGAAGTTTCGATTTGAGGCTATCTCCCCAGCGAAGTTGCCAGTTTTTGTTGTAGGAAAATCTCCCTGCGGATAGGTAGATGACCTCTAAGAGCTTAACCTTAACTCTAAGACAAAAAATTCTTAATGTGGACACTGAATTCCTTTCAAACCTATCCAAACTAACACATGAGAAGGAAGGATAATAGCTGTACCTTTTTATCGATGTTTGTCCCTGCACACTGCAAGTTGTGCTTCGATCCTTTTCTCCTTGGTGAATCTTGTGGACAAACAAGATACGACCAATTCCTACTCTATTGATATTAGCTCGAAAATAGATCTATCTATCAATGATAAGTTCATGTAACATCAGACACAAACTAGAAAGAAACAGGCCAAGCGTGTCATATTGATGAGAATAACGACAACAATACTTACAATTGTAGATGTGAATGCAACAGCTTCGTCAAGTCCCCTTCATCTAACCCTTGCTTGAAAGATCCACAACCTGGATGACAACCGCTTCACTGGTCACTCTCCTTTGGCTGACTGTGTGTTCCTTATAGGATCATAGGTTTCATGCTAGCAATTCTTCCCCCTTTCCACCATCATAGAGCTTGTTTATATAGGTTAAGAGGAGCTTAACCTCTTGAGTTATCTTTAGAACAAGTGGGGAACCTCTTCCTTGGATCAAGGATCTCATGATGAAACCATGAATTTGAATGCAACTTCCTTCTAATCTTGAAATATCCTCCCCTTATTCTACTCAACGGGCCAACAACTACCTCAGATTAGGCAGCACTCCCGAAAAAGGGGTATCAGAGCATTGTAACGCTCCCTGAGTAGCTTAAGGGAAGCACCAGCGCTCCTTCAGAAGGGTAGGAGAGCGTTATAATGCTCCCTGAAGCCTTGTAGGGGGGCGTCAGTGCTCCTAAGGCTGATATAGAGGAGTGCTCCCCCTCAAAACCTTTGTTTTTTGAGCTCTTTTCAGGTGTGAAGAGTCCCTTGAATTCAGTTAACCAATTCTCCTTCTCCAAACCAAGTAAATGAGATGTTTTAAGTTCCTCCTTAGTGTCGTCATTAAGGTAGTATTCTTGAACAATGTTTGCGACACTTATGGACAACTTGCGACACTTGCGAAAGCTGTAAGAAAGATGTGACACTTGCGACAATTGAGAGAAACATGCGACACTTATCCAGTTGAGTAAATTTGACGTGTAACAATTGGTCACTGACATCCTTTTAGATCTAATTAAGCTAATGAATTAATAGGAAGAAGAAAAGTGTACCTTTTTAAATGGCATTTTTCCTCTCAAAGTCCAAGCTGAGATTCAATATCAATCTCCTCGATAGGTCCTGTAGAAAAAACAAAGACACCACAAGCTTCCTATTCTACTGATATTAGCTCAAATACAAATCTATTTACTGAAGACAATTTCATGTGGAACAAACATAAACTTGAAAGAAACAGGCCAAGCATGTCTATATATTAATGAGAACAAATGAAGAGTACTTATAATCCTCTGATGAATGTGTAGCAACTTCTTCCAGCTCTCCTTGTCGAACCCCTTTGCTTAAGTAATCTACACTAATTATAATTCAACGGCATCTCACTTATGATATCATAGGTTTCATACTTCTAATCTTTTTATCTACCATGTACCTTTCACCATGAGAAGGCCTCCTTATATAAGCTTGGAGAGGCCCAACAACTTGAGAGATATTTGGGATAAGTTGAGGATTCCTCAACTTCATTTGTGGATATTCCCTAATATCATGCCTTCAAATCATATTCGAATCCAACCAACTTCATAGATTGAGTGGATTATTCCCTGATTTCCTCCAACAAACCAAATTTTTCCCAAAAAAGGCCAGCGCTCCCTCAAAAGGGACACAGAGCACTCAAACGCTCCCATAGAAGAGGGTACAGAGTGACAACGCTCCCTGACAGTATGTAGGGGATCACTCCTTTCCAAATTTGACTTTTGAGTGGCTTTTTCAGTGCAAAATGGCTTGTACTCCTTGTCAATTGATTTCTCCTCTTAAAAACTAGTATTTGAGGTGTCTTAAGTGTCCTTATGATGTCATTAGAGGAACAACATAGGAAATATGGTAGTACGATGTTTGCGACACTTATGACACTTGTGGTCAAGATGCAACACTTACGGACAAGATGTGACATTTACAACACTTGTAATGATGACATTTGCAACATTATTGAGGTGAGTAATTGTGATGTGTAACGGTAGGTGGTAACCTTAATGGATTTTCCTAGGGATCCACATAGGTTACTATAGATGGGATGTTCCTGTAGTACCTAAGACATGTGTTCATTCATGGTCCCAGTTCCCCCATAGGGTTACCTCCTTAATAAAGGATACTTTCACTAGTCAGGGTTGTTTCACATTGTTCATCATAACTTCTCCTCACATCTTCGCTAGTCAATATGGTGGGGACTTCATCTCCCCCACGATGTTGGTTTTCAAAAGTCCCTTGAGCCAACTGTTTTTCTTGTTATTTATTATATTTGATTAGGGGTGTGCTCTTTGAGTCCGAGTCTAATTTGGACATAGGTTGATTTTTGTTTGTTAGTTACATAGAAGTTTCACCGTGGTTTAACTATTGCCCCAGTCCCGTCGATTACTTGGACTAGATCCTATTACAGAGGTGGAACCACCTCCAAAGCAGTGACATATCCATGAAGATGACTTAAAAGGGTCATATTTGTGGATTGACAAAGCCATACTAGTTGAGGTAGAAGTGGTTGATGAGTGTCCTCCACCCAACTTCAATCTGCCTTTAATTAAACCTAATGCCCCTATACTAGTCCAAGTACAAGAAATTTTCAGTGATCCTCTTTTTTTATTGAGTCATCCTCCTACCATGTCTCGACCCAGTGTTTCATCTAGTGCAGTTGATCCCTTAAAACCATCCTCAAGTGGAATTGGGGGAAACTCATGCAGGGGAATACCATTCATGTCATCATTACCATCCCTTACCTCCATTGGACCTTCACTATCCATACCTTTTTTTTGGTTCCTCCATGTGGGGATGTTGCTTATCTCATTGAATCCATATTTTAGCATAACTATCATGCACACTCCTATCCTTTATTCTTCTCTACCCACATCTAGATTATTTTCTAGTAGTGGGTCGATCTTTGGTTTCAAAATGGAAAGTGGATCTCATTCCACTTCCACCAATCCTATGACCGGCCCAACATCATCAAGGTTAGGTACATATTTTTTGATGGAGTATTCCTAGTGGTTTTGGGGCTGTCCTTGGTTAATCTAGGGTCAAGGGTACTTTTGGAGGACTTCCTTTTCCATGGGTCAGTAAACCTTTCCCGCGAGCACATCCCTAGGGGGAAATTGGAGTTTTCCTTTTTTCCATACATATAGTCTTGGCGGTTTCTTCTCTAGGACTAGCACTGTGAACCCTTTTCCTGGAGGGTCCATTTTCCCCCCTGGGGAAATTCCAATAGGATATTTTTTGGTGGTAGGAGTAGTCATGTTCCTACCAGTGCCACCTTCCATGTGGGAACCTACTCTCCAAACATTTCCCAAACTTCAAAAAACAAGAACATAGGAGGAATGAAAGGTCCATTTGGGACAAAAGATACTTAATCTCACTCTTAGTATTCATTTACACCATTGTCTTTTCTCGCAATGCTCGATTTACCAGTTTTTCCATGGTTAACGAATGTCCCTATTTTCCAAGATCCCTCATGGCCCACAATTACATCCAAAATAGCATAAAAAATTCCTAATTTTGATGGAAATAAAGGGATACCATTTGTGGTGCTCATCCAATTCGTTAATGTATGATAGTGTGAGATTGTGTATTTTCTAGAGATCCCTTATCAGATTCATTTCCAAATTGTATATTGAATTGAAGGGTGGTTCTTTTAGAAGATTCAATGACCTGGAAATGGCGTTTTTAACCCATTACCAATTTTCTATTCGGTACAAGATAGGAAAATATTTATTGACTTCCTTGCGACAAAACAATGCCACCCATATTAATGATCATATAGTAGTTTCTATTAGTGTGTATACGTTTACAAAGTCAAAATACCTTGTTTTGTTTATTGTTGAGTCTTTTAGTCATGTCTTGGTCTCTTGAAAATCACGTGTCAAAGTCTTAGGGTTACTATTCCATGATGATATGGCTTGGTTTTACTCATTTATGAATCGATTTTGGGTTTTATTAAGTCATGTCTAATGGAATTAGAGCATCATCTCAAGTCATAGGTGAGTGGTTAGTCTTGTTCAAGGTCAAGTCAGTTTGTCACATTGCTATCCCATAGTGCTTTGTCATTATTTGAAAATGTTGAGTCTTAAATTTATTACATCATATCTTTAAAAGAGTCATGGGTGAATGATATCACATGTAAAAAATTTACTTAGGCTTTCCAATCCAAATTGTACTTTTAAGGGACTTGTAACCAATCAGTTTAAAGTTTGTTGTAGAACCTCCTAGAATTTTGCATCAACTAACGATAAATGTCAAATCACTACAAAAATACCTTATCTCCATAACAATTAGGAAATCATGGAAGTAAGGTCATGGGATTTAGTGTTTTCCTTTTCAATTAGGTTTATAGGGTTATGGGATATTTCCTTTTTAAAGTAATCAAAACTCTAGTTTGTTGTGAAACTGCAGTTTTCTATGAAAATGCATGTTTGTTGCGAAAGTTCAATCTATTGCAAAATGATAAATCCTTGTATCATCCTTAGATGAAATTTAATCTTTGTTTTCTATTACATATTTCTGAGTTCCTTAACCCTATATTCCATGAAAACTTCACTATCATTATATGCTCATAAATTCTTGTTTGTTGCAAAATTTTTGTCCAGTTTGTTGCGAAATTCCTTGCTGCTAAATCCTTGTCTTTTGAATAAACCATAACACTCTACAATTTCCTTCACATTGTTTAAATATTGATACCCCCTTCACCCACCATCATTATATAACTCTCCACCAAAAATCATGGAACATGATAGGCATGAAAAACAAAAGAACAAGATATACAAGGCAGGTGATATAGTAATGTTCTAACCCCATGGTATGCAATTGCTGGATTCAAATACCATCTTCAGATAATCATTTCAAACAGTGGGATGCCTCACCTTTTGTGAAGATCTTCAAGGATGTCACATAGAGGTAGGTAAACAATTTTCTATGAATTTTGATGGAGTCAAAACAAGATTTGGATCACTCGAATTTGAGGTCACAAAGAAGACAATTGCAACTATTATAGAAATTCTCTTGCAAGGTGTCAGAGGTGGTTTAATGAGATGGCCTTGAATTATTCATATTGTAATGATTATTTTAAGTGAGAACACAAAAAAACAAAACTTGTCGAAAGGGGTGCCAAGGAACCATATGCTAGAACACCATGAAAAGTTGTTGTGAGTAATCCAGAGATATTTCACTTATGAGGGGCATTTCAACATGGTGTATGTTGTTCCTGAGTTTTTACTTAAGGATCAAAGCCCAATGTCAAGAATCAGGAAATGAGGAAAGTTTAAAAGTTTGTTTTTTCTATCGCAGTTATGTGAGAAAAAATCCTTAAATTGAATTAATAGTATGATAGCTCAGAGGTCGTTTTTCATGTCTGAGTTAAATTTGAAAATATTGGATATTATGAGAGAAAAAAATAAAGCTGTTAGACAAAGAAAGGAATCATATACATAAGAATATTACTTTTTTATAGAAGAGGAAAATAGATAATGTAACCTTAAATGAAGCATAAAATGTAGCAATCTAATTAATTCACAGGTCTTCTATCTACTAATAGTAAATACAAAGGAAAAGTTTCTTTTTATTAGATAACTTAATGAAATATAACCACAGTAGATGTTGTACTAAATTGCGATCAGACATTCATCAAGGAAATATATGAAAATATGATAGAATGTTGAAAGACAGAAGAACACATAACTCAGATGGATGAAATGTAGAATCTCTGGTCTACACTTGTATTAATTCCCAATGAGGAGAGTTTTCTCAATTACATCTGACAAGAAGCAACCCTTGTTTATTATTTCAAATATGCATTTATACAAAATTTCTCAACCTCCAATGGTTGGAATTTCCCTATCCTAAGAATAATTAAAATTGCAAAATATAGAAGCTGGAACGCTTCACTTACATTCTTTTTGATCTTCTCATAATGCTGGCATGGGAATTTTCCTTTTCTGTCTTCTAGCTCTGAAATAGATAATGTACACAGATTGTATCATTGGTTTCCATAGGTACTACCTTTTCCCTGCTCAATACATTCAATGCATCTGCCCACAAATTGAGCTATCAACCTGGAAGATTCAGTTAAGTTATTAGCCTAAAAAATGTATAATTTATTTTCCAGCTGAGGCAATCTCTCTTCTATTCATCTATCCTCTAAAATAATATATTGTAGTTGTATATTAGGCTTCACTAGCCATCTATCTATTTGAGCAATATCAACTTGTTTTATCTGTGATATTTCATCTTCAACTTCTTCCATATTTGTCTTCATGTCAAGATGATGTTCGGCTATGTCAATTTGACCTAGTATTCTAGAACTATATTCTTTATCAAGGCCCAATAATTCTTTGTTAAGTGAACAAAAAATTTCTTCACAATATTATTTCACTTCCTTAGCCATTTTCCTACCTTTGACTATGTTTGACTCCCAAGTCTTTAGTATAATATCAGCTTTGGCTTGCTCTGAAATAGATAATACAAAATCCATTTCTCTTCCTTATTTTGTTGATGATATAATATCTTCTTGGAAGGTAGTTTGGGCAACGATAGCCTCTCTATCTCTTAAAACAATATTACTTAATGCTTGATCCATCACTTGATAATGATTTTGTATGATTTTTACTTTAGAGAGTAGGATTTGTTGTGATTCTTCCAGTTTTTTTCACACTTATAGTGCCTAAGTTTGGAACACTGTTATATCTACAACCATGCTTTTGGTTGATCTTAATTTGGTTTTTACTTTTCATAAAAAATCCTCTTCCTGGATGACTTGTCCTTGGATTTCTTGGGTAGTCTTGTTTATCTCCTCAAGCTTGGATTTAAGATGTTGGATTTCTTGTTTGTCATTGGCTCTCATTCACCCAAATCCCTTGTTGACCTCGCTTCTGATGTCCTCTTCTACAGTCTTTATTTGGTTTTGTAATTGGTTTATTAGCATTTCTTTTTGCTTCAACCATTCTTTTAAGGCTCCAACCAAAAATTGGTTGGTTTTTGCATAAGCCCCCGATGAACCTTCTACTTCATCAGTGAATTCCACCTCTTCTAAGGCTCATCAATTAGTTAGTTACATGCATCTCTTGATCGTTGTACCTGCCCTTTGGTGTGTTTTTCTCTTCACCATAGCTTTCCTTTTCTTGCTGAAAAATAAATCAGTAGGAGGTATCTCTTCTATAGGAATTTACGTTAGATATTCTATAAATATTACCTTTGCACTGGGGTTGCCTCTGGTTAAATATAAAGGCATGATAAAATGAATAGGGTTGTTGATTTCTGTGGATGATTTCTTTCCGGTCGTGTCTGTAGTTGATTTATCTAGTGTAGACAATGGCATGTCTTCTCATTTCTTTGTTAATGTCTCTGCTTGATCTTTGGCCTGATCACCTGATACATCTGTCTCTGGGGTATCCTCTTTCTAGTTTTAGACCTCAGTTTTCTCTACGTTTTTCTGGGTTTCTTTTTTTCCAGGGTTTATGGATTTTGAACTTTTGGTCTCTATTTTCTGTGTATTTGGAGACGTAGGGACTCCCCCTTGTAACACTTTAGGGAGGCTACTTCTTTGGTGCCTCTGAAAGTCGTAGAATTTAAACATTCTTTTAGGTGATAGAGCTCAAACCTAGACTAAGACCTCTAGATAAGATCTCTCTCCTCGCAAAATCTTTTATTGAGGATAATCCTCATGTTCATACCTTTTCAGACTGCAACTGGCCATGTGGTTACCCATGACCTTCTGTAGGTCGTGCTTCTTTAATTCAATGTTTACCAATTTTTTTTCTTCTAAGGCCACAACCTCCACTTTAGAGTGGCTGAAAGCCAATAAATAAAGTGCACCAATGTATAAGGGAAAAGATGGAAATACCTTTTTATGTACTCCTTTGAGTTCTCTGCTAATCCCACCAAGCACAGTTTGTCATGCGACCTCACGACACATTAGCCTATATAGTAAAAATTATGGCAAAGAATATGGAGGAACTAAATAGCCAAAGACCCTGATATAAGAGAAGTGTTCCTTGAGGTACTAGTCTTCCATGTTTCCTAGGTTAGCCACAATTTTATCTGAAATTCTAGGAGGTGGGTGAAGAAATATAACAACGTGCATTGACACCACAACCTAGTTACAGATTTCATAGAAGAAATCTTTCACCTTGTCTTCCCAGAGATTCAAATGATATATGTGAATTGGTTATGTGCTATTTGGAGTCCAGCTCTAGCCCATCAATGGGAAAGGATTCATTAAATAGATTGCATCTATAATATAAGATGACATGAAGAATGAAGTTGAT
Source organism: Picea glauca (assembly GCA_000966675.3). Lineage (NCBI taxonomy): Eukaryota > Viridiplantae > Streptophyta > Pinopsida > Pinales > Pinaceae > Picea > Picea glauca. The sequence continues at coordinate 69,330 of JZKD02S1781233.1, read as the reverse complement.
TTCCCTTTGTTTTTGTGTGCCCGATATTCTGTAATTTTACTAGCCAGATTGTCCGACAATATTTTGGCCCAATCAAAAGAATACCCTTATGCTACTATGTATAATGGGTACCCATGGAAAAAAGAAATGGGATATGTTCTCTTTCCCATAGAGCCTGCACATCATCATGGATATATACATGAATCGTGGTTCCAACAATGAAATTGAGTATGTGCCATGAGAATCGGATCTGAACTTTTCAGGGCCTGAATACCAGTCTTTGATCAAGTCAGAAAGGAGTTTTCCAAATTGATCACACTCCTTCTTGTTGAAATATTTGAAGAAAATGACATTGTAAGTGAAGTTTAGTGTTGGGGACAACTTGTACATCATTTTTATGTGCTTTGGATAAAATGATCCAACAACTACCTTCTGAGAATTGAATATAGTTCTAGTTGGGATATCTGCATGATCCAGTGCCCATCCAATCATATCATTGTAGGGTAAAATGTGAGACCTTCCTACTACCTTGTGCATCTTTGACTGAGGAATAATATTGTATTTTCTAGAGAAGTCTTCCTTAGTGTTGATGCTTGAATCATTCAGGTAGTTTACCAGCTCATATTGCAGGGTGTTGAATACATATGTCCAAGTTTTAAATGTATCTATGCTTTTGGGAAAGCTGTCAGAAATAACCTCTGCATTCAGGATTGAAATTTCACCAGTTGCTTTAGGTGTTTTCCATGGAGACATGGTGTCGAGTCTCAAAGTTCAATTTCATGTTACAGAGAATGAGAATGTAGAAAACTGATTGTTTTGCTAAGCCAACTCTGTGAAAATGAGAATGTAATTTAGAAAATGAAAAATCTTCTTTTCCTTAAGAGTATCAATCTACATAGATCTTCATTGACAAATGAGTTTAAATCCTTTAGTCAAAATATTTGGGCGACAAAGAAGAATATTATTTGAAATCATTTTCCTAAATCTGCTATTAATGTCATTAATGGTTTATATTTCGTAATTTGGGAGAAACATATAGAACCTTTGAATTTACCTGCATTTCAAATCATTGCAAACTTTACAGTAGATAATATTGCTTATGGTGTTAATAAAACATGTTTATCCTTTTAATTAGTCATGTTTAACCTTAATCCATTTTGGGGTTTGGAGTCCTAGCCGATCTTATTTCAGTTCAAGCTATGATCCCCGAATCGTGAAATCGTGATTTGATCAATTAATATTAATCAAGTTTGACATTTTAATTAATTGTGATTAATTAAGTGTTTCATGACTTCGGGTATCCAGATTTCAAGTTGTCGTTCAAGAAAATATTCCTGAAACACAAAGTTGTGACAAGATTTAGTTATCATTAATCACTATTAATTGTTTAATTAACCCATTTTAAATTAAGCTAGTTTTTCAATTTAGTGTATCAGGACTTTGGAGTTCTTTATATGTCTGACTGCTATTATTGAGAAACCCCCAAACCCAACAATTTAAAGGCTCTATTTAGTGATATATCCTTTCAATTAGTAGGAGGCTCCATAACATTTAAGAACTTAGGATTGTTACATTAAACAGAAGACCTCATCAATGGTGATATCCAAGTGCACGTTTGTTTTTGTTTAAACAATAATTAAACTTATTTAAGTCTAAAGTTTAGAAAAAATATATGTTTCAACATTGGCTCTATCTAAGAACAGTAGACCAAGTGCCTTTATTGGGTAAATTGAGTCATTATTGCATTTTTGTAACACTTTCTAAAAGAGGGCACACATATGGACTTAAGATTTCATCCTTATCTATGAAAACTTTCAAAACTTAATCATTCACTGATCTCGAGTTTAGGCTTATCAATGGCTTCCTTTTATTAAAACCGACTTCAGATTTTATTAAGATAATCAAAACAACCTTAGTCGTTCTAGCAGGCTCTATTCGATTTTGTTCCCATCAAGGTAAATTAATTTTAGTTTTTTTACTCAGGGTGTCCCGTGTTAGCTTAGAATGTAAATCTAGTCGAAAAGAGAACTAGTTACCAGAGTACATTATAATTCATGTATAACAACCTTGCAGATATCGTAGACATTGCTTCACTTCCAACGAGCCTGTTTAGTACCCTGATGAAGTTATCAACTTTCCCACATTGAATTTCCTTTCACCACTTCAATTAGTAATTTTGCATTTAAATGTTGAGATGAGGAAAATCATTTAATGAATTTACTTTCATCATTTTTTTTTTGGACTAGATGGGGGCAATCATTTTATGAATTTCCTTTCACCATTTGTCTTACTTTTTAAAACATGAAGTGGGGGAAATCAATTTGTATACAATATACCAGGGATGATATCTTCTTATGATTTAACAACAGAGGTATGTCAACTCACTTTGATTACTCTAGACTAATCTTCCTTTGACTTTCAAAACATTTTTTCCTACAAGGAAGTTCTCACAGGGAGTTTTGATTTTCCAGGGACTTTCCTTGAGTGAAACTAATCAGTATAAACCTATTAGAAGGGATAAGAGAGTCATGATTAGCCTAGAAATACTTTTTGTTCAGTTAAAGTCAGAGGAATCATAAGAAATTTTTACCTATCCTCATTTTTAATATTTGTTTATTAGTTTTCAGAGCTAAGGTGAGACCCTTTTTTCTCTATGAAGACCATGGGATGATATCAAGAATCATATGAAAATACAACTTTGAAAATGAGAGGGGGAATATAAAAGGGATTCATATGTTCTGTTGTGAGTATAATCACTCTCATGCAAACTTTATACTCGTTTCTTGAAACTTTTCTTTTAGGTATTCTTATTGCTCATTTTTTTATTTTATCTAGAGAAAACTCTTCACAATTAAAATGTAATTTTCATTTCTTTGGTTATAGATTAGGTGATGATATTTGTACATATGAGACCTCTTTCATGCTCAGTGATAGTTCTTCAAAAATGTAAACATGGTAGAAGGGGATACATTAGATTTACTCTTATATTTTCAACCAAGTGATCTATTTATTTGTCACCTGTTCCAAGAGAAATTCAATATTTTGATATGTGAAGGTCGATACTTGCAGTGTCTTGTCTCTTGGCTATCAGAAATTATC
>JZKD02S1781232.1:649219-666289 GCA_000966675.3 Picea glauca | reverse complement strand
ATGATTCAAAATGAAAATGTCTCCTTGGTATATATATAGGAGACTAAGAGGTATAATTACAACTAATGGCCTAAAGCCGACATAAATAAAATAACATTACTAATATAATATGCCCCGATTAAGGGGTAATGAGCCAATATTAGGGCTTAACAGAGGGGGTGTATGTAACATCTCGCTCATGCAAGCACATGTTATTGACTTATTATTTGAGGAAACTCTTTTGTAAGTGATCTGGTTATAGTATGTGGTTTGCAACCCCTATTCCTTGGCTTGATCCCTGTCATGCAACAATATTTTGGATAATTGGGATATTGATCATAAAATCCTTAGCACAATTTATGCTTCCTATTCCTTGATCCCTAAGTTCTATAGTGAGTAGTACTCAAAATATATTTTGGAAAATCAAAGGATCAAGAAATAAAATTATTAAAGGGTCCATTGTATTGTAGTAAGTATCCTACCTAAAATAATTCAGGTGTTCCATGTGTCCATTTTGGGTTTGATGTAGTTATCATCACTCATGACTTTAGGTACTTAAGGAGGAGTTAAAGGAAGGGGAGTTAGGAGTATTAAGTTTTATTCCTAAAACCATAAAAAGTTTCAAGAAATATTAAATGTGGTAGTACACATGGACTATTGTCAAATAGAAGAAATAATCCACTTAAGAGTAACAATGTATCAAAGTTACTATTGTATCTTCCTAATTATCCCTTCCTTGTGCCAATATTTATTATATGATAAATCTATCAAGCCCTATCTCCTTTACACCATTAGGAAACATGCTTTTAACAAAGGTTTGTGTAGAAAGTGATTTTAAATATCTACATTCATGTAGGTCTTGTAAAATAAATGTTAACCCTTGGATTTTCTCATTTGCAAATCCTGAGGGTTAAGAGATATCATGTCTTTTGTCACTGGCATTCAGATATTTTTCCTAGAGATAGTTTAGTATGGGAAAGGTTTGGTTCTCGTATGAGTTCAAGTATAGGTTTGGTTAAGTGGTGTTTCTTGCTTCAGAGATAGAGTTTGCATAGGTTTTCATGGATTAGAGAGAGATGGATATTTTTAGAAGTTCTCCTACTTTTTAAGGGACATGGTTCAGAGGTCTAGATGGAAATTTTGATCATATATTCAAATTCCCTGTGATCTCAGGATTCCAATGAGGCTTTTTTGAACGACATGTGAGCACTCAATATTTTTAAAAGTTGGAGTTCCAAGGTTTGGATGATGATTCTGAGCACATATCTGATTTACTTGTAGAAAATCAAAGCTGATGAGTCTATTTACATTTATATACAAGGAGTTTCTATTTTTAGCAGTTCATATTCTTAAGCATACTATATTTGGCAGGGTTCTCCTAGTAGTCCCGAACATTTTTGGTCTTTTCATATTTTTCAGCCAAACTATTATTTTTAGCAGTTCTATTATTAGTAGGTATGATCGTCGTGCAAGATGACATGTGGCAATCGCAGGTTACAATAGGCAGTCTCAGAATGTGAAAAGTGGTGAAATTGTAGTGCATGCATGCTTGAGTCAATAATAGAACATTCACAAGGACATCTAGGTTCATACATGCATTAGAGGTGAGTTGGTGTGTGGTTTGTCTTGTTAGTTGTCATGGTTAAGTTGACTCAAGACTATTTTTTCTCTCCTACTTGACTCTTTCTTTCTCCTACTTCACTCCCTCTCCCTCACATCTCCTTTCTCTCATGTGCATGCTTACTCAACTCATGCACATATCTTTATCTCTCCTTCCCATTTAAATTAAATCCTCTCATGTGCATGCATCCCTATTTTAAGCCATGTGCACCCTTTTCCTTCTCTCACATGTGTGCATGCATCGTGAGATGTATGTTGGAATTTTTGGTATTTTTCTCAAGGAGAAAGAAATTAACAATCTAGAGGAGGCCCAAGCTACGGCTATTAAGTTAGAAAAAAACATTCTTGCATCCTATAGGTTTCCTCTGATCCATGCTCCTAACCAACCAGGGAAGGTGAAAGCATTCAATGATATTCAACCATTAGTTGTTATGAGAGCACAAGAATTCCTTGTTATTGAAAAAGAACATGTTGATCAACATATTGCACCTTATCAAGTTCCTAATTATGAACATGATGATGATGATTCATGCTTGGATGCTCATGAAATAGTAATTGCACCACTTGGGTATTAGAGTTCATTTCCTGTTTTTATTTTTTTTTGTTGTTTTTATGTTTTAGGACAGCAATTTAACTCTTTTTGTTTTTCATATTTCTCTTTCATCCTATCCACTTTCAGTTTTAGGGTAAGAGTTGATGATTTTTTCCTTGTTACATCAGCATGTGGTCATGTCTTGTGGTGTAGTTAGAGTCTCACATGAGGCTAGTCTTAGTTTCCTAATAACTATTGTCCACTTTTTGAAACCTTGGGTGAAATATGAGTTTCTTATCATTGTTTGTTGAGTCTTTATGTCATATTATATCTAGAGTGATCCTATATGAGGGGTAGTTTGTTGATATTCCAAAGAATTTGAGTCCATTAAGAGGGGTATAATTGAAGAGACATGGGATATTCTTGAGTCGTCTTATGTTTTTTCTCTTCATTGATTTCCATTGAGTCACCTTCCATGAGTCAAGTATCCCCCTTATCCAACGGTAGGGAAACGGTACCATATATTCTCTATCTTCTTGAGTTATCACTTTGCACTAAAGGAAAGGATTTTCATCATTTTTTTCCTTTCAGCAAGTCATCATGCGTCGAATCGGATACATCATCTGGGAGATGATACAGAAGTGGAGCACCTTGATGTTCATTAGCCTCATTGGTGGCCATTTCAAATTCGATAAGGTTGGTCATCATTGGGCCTTGATTGAATTATCCTTGTCAATGCTTGACTCTGGTACATATTTTACATTGACAATTTTTTCTCATACCTTAGGGACCATTATCCTTATTGGTGGGTTCCTTCATGCCTAGCAGGTGTATACATTATTGACATATAACTAAGTGACTCTCTCCCATGTGTCAACTTCATCACATTTTCTACAGGGAGGAGTGTACATGGTAGGTGGTAGAAGGTAGTATATTTGGATGGGACCCCGTTTTCAATCAGTTAGAAGGAGGACCATATGCATTATTGACTCCATTTCCCACTAGATAGGAATTTTTTTATCACAAGTCCTCTTAGAGGACATTTCTCTTCTACAAATAGGAACAGGGATCTATTGGTATGTTTCTCCATATTTCTCACATAGTATTATTCATAATTTTCAAACATAGATATTTACAGGTTCTCGACATCCCGTAGGGGGATCCCATCCCCTTGAGTCACCATTGTCAACCCCTTGATTTTCTCACTTGCAATTCCTAAGGGTTAAGAGCCAACACATCTTATTTGGTTGGCATTCAGACATTTTTACCGAATATAGGTTGGCGTGAGCCAGGGTTGGTTCCCTTATGAGTTTATCTATAAGATTGGTTCGGTGGTGTTTCTTGCTTCAGAGACATAGTTTTCACAGGTTTTCATGGATTAGAGAGAGATGGTTAATTTTAACAGTTATCCTACTTATAAGGAGACGCAATTAAGAGGTTTGCATGGCATTTTTTATCATATATTTAGATTCCTTGTGAGCTCCCAATTCCAGTGAGCCTTTTCTTAATGACATGTGATCACTTATTATTTTTATCAGTTGGATTTCTAGGGTTCAGAAGAATATTATGACACATATATGGGTTCCTTTCAAAAAATTGAATGCTAGGAGTCTATTTCCATTGACATGTGAGGAGTTTTTATTTTTAGTAGTGGTTATTTTTAGGTGCACTGTATTTGGAAAGGTTCTTGTAGTTATCCTGAACATTTTTTTTCTTTTCATATTTTTTATGTGAACTACTATTTTTAGCATGTCTATTTTTAATAGTGTTATTATTAGTAGGTATGGTCTCCATGTAGGATGACATGCAACAGTTGCAGGTTACAACATGTGGTAGTCTGAGAAAGTGAAAAGTCGAATAATTGTGGTGAATGCATGCTTGAGTCAATCATGGAACATGCATGAGGACATTCAAGTGCATGCATGCATTGGAGATGAGTTGGCGCATGGTTTTTATTGTTATTTAGTGTGGTTGAGTTGACCATGGACTATTTTTTCTCTCACTGTTGACTCTTTATTTCTCCTACTTCACTCCCTCTCCCTCACATATCCTTTCTCTCATGCAAATGCTTATTCAAATCATGTGCATAGACTTATCTCTCCTTCCCATTTATCTTAACTCCTCTCATGCACATGCATCCCTATTTTAAGCCATGCACACCCTTTTCCTTCTCTCATACGTGTGCATGTTCTTATCTATGGCACGCCCATTTTCTTCCTTAAGTGCATGCTCTCCTCCCACACATGTGCATCCAACTCATCTCCCTTTCTCCCTTCTTCTCATGTTCTCTATATTTTACCACAAGTTCCTTGTTTATTCATATTTTTTCCACTCTTATGTGCCCTCTTGGTCTTATATAAGGAGGGGTTCTTCATTGTTTATTCGTCAATTTCTTCAACAACAAAAACAAAATCTCTCTCGTTCTCTCTCTCTCTTTTTCTCTATCTTTTATTCTATTTGTGTATGGGTCATCACTATATCATTTCTTGTAATTTTTTCTATGGTGAAACCAACCTTTTGGGAAGCGTAGGAATAAACGAAAAATATGCTCATATCAAGCTCTCAAAGATTGTTGGTATTGTGTTGAGTTTTATGCATTGGTTAGAAGTTTTTAGTTTTTTATCTTGATGTTATTCAACCATTTAATTGTTCTTTGTTTTTCATTCTCCCCATAATTCTTAAAGCTAACACAGAAGGGATTCTACCACTTAATTTTAAAACTATACAAATAACCCCTTTGGTAGCTTAATCGCTAGCCAAAGCTCATCTTGTGTGTGTATTTTTGGGTTTATTTTTCATATTTACAGGGAAGGTACAAAACATAGGGACAGCCCCTTGAGGTTGGTGTTGGATTCTAAGAGGGGGGGGTGAATCAGTAATAGAGAGATTCAATCATTTTTAACCACAATATGCAAGCGTTATATCAATGTAGCATTATCATCCAATAGTTACAGAGTAAATAAACAATGAACAAATGAGCAATCATACACATAGATAGTACACCAGTGTTTTTAAATGGAAACCCAAAGGGGGAGAAAACCATGTAATGCTTTTTCTTATATGTCTTTAAGAATTACATTCATTGGAAGCACCAACTTCCTTTGTTTTCCAGCTGCAACTGGAAGGAGGCTCCAACCCCCTAATTTATGAGGCTACAACCTAAGGGAAGCTCCAACTCCCCAATTATATGGATACAAATAGAAGGAGGCTATGACCCCCTATGTTCTCCGGCTACAACTGAAAGGTGGATACAACCACCCGTCCTTGCCCTGTCCAACTGCCCTGACGTAGAAGTAGAATAATGGAACCATTGTCACACTATCACTATGAGATATATTGTTGTAAACATGTACCAATAAACCTGCACCAAAAAACATATACCAATCATCTAAACCATGTATTAACCATGCATCAACCTGTACCTCAACCTATAATCAACCTATACCATAAACAAGTGCATCAACCATGCACCAACCTCTACCAAACAACCTGTAATCAACATGTACCATAAACAAGTGAATCAACCATGCACCAACCTGTACCATAAATAAGTGCATCAACTGTTATTGGATAAATCGGTAGGTGCAGACACTAACTGATCTCCCTAGATCCACCTAGATCTAGAACAAAACAAACCAGAACATGACGCTTTCCTTAAGTTTTAAATATTGAATTTACTAACTAAAGAGGGATAGGTGACATACCATTTAAACATAGCTTCCTCTNTCTCATGTGCATGCATCCCTATTTTAAGCCATGTGCACCCTTTTCCTTCTCTCACATGTGTGCATGCATCGTGAGATGTATGTTGGAATTTTTGGTATTTTTCTCAAGGAGAAAGAAATTAACAATCTAGAGGAGGCCCAAGCTACGGCTATTAAGTTAGAAAAAAACATTCTTGCATCCTATAGGTTTCCTCTGATCCATGCTCCTAACCAACCAGGGAAGGTGAAAGCATTCAATGATATTCAACCATTAGTTGTTATGAGAGCACAAGAATTCCTTGTTATTGAAAAAGAACATGTTGATCAACATATTGCACCTTATCAAGTTCCTAATTATGAACATGATGATGATGATTCATGCTTGGATGCTCATGAAATAGTAATTGCACCACTTGGGTATTAGAGTTCATTTCCTGTTTTTATTTTTTTTTGTTGTTTTTATGTTTTAGGACAGCAATTTAACTCTTTTTGTTTTTCATATTTCTCTTTCATCCTATCCACTTTCAGTTTTAGGGTAAGAGTTGATGATTTTTTCCTTGTTACATCAGCATGTGGTCATGTCTTGTGGTGTAGTTAGAGTCTCACATGAGGCTAGTCTTAGTTTCCTAATAACTATTGTCCACTTTTTGAAACCTTGGGTGAAATATGAGTTTCTTATCATTGTTTGTTGAGTCTTTATGTCATATTATATCTAGAGTGATCCTATATGAGGGGTAGTTTGTTGATATTCCAAAGAATTTGAGTCCATTAAGAGGGGTATAATTGAAGAGACATGGGATATTCTTGAGTCGTCTTATGTTTTTTCTCTTCATTGATTTCCATTGAGTCACCTTCCATGAGTCAAGTATCCCCCTTATCCAACGGTAGGGAAACGGTACCATATATTCTCTATCTTCTTGAGTTATCACTTTGCACTAAAGGAAAGGATTTTCATCATTTTTTTCCTTTCAGCAAGTCATCATGCGTCGAATCGGATACATCATCTGGGAGATGATACAGAAGTGGAGCACCTTGATGTTCATTAGCCTCATTGGTGGCCATTTCAAATTCGATAAGGTTGGTCATCATTGGGCCTTGATTGAATTATCCTTGTCAATGCTTGACTCTGGTACATATTTTACATTGACAATTTTTTCTCATACCTTAGGGACCATTATCCTTATTGGTGGGTTCCTTCATGCCTAGCAGGTGTATACATTATTGACATATAACTAAGTGACTCTCTCCCATGTGTCAACTTCATCACATTTTCTACAGGGAGGAGTGTACATGGTAGGTGGTAGAAGGTAGTATATTTGGATGGGACCCCGTTTTCAATCAGTTAGAAGGAGGACCATATGCATTATTGACTCCATTTCCCACTAGATAGGAATTTTTTTATCACAAGTCCTCTTAGAGGACATTTCTCTTCTACAAATAGGAACAGGGATCTATTGGTATGTTTCTCCATATTTCTCACATAGTATTATTCATAATTTTCAAACATAGATATTTACAGGTTCTCGACATCCCGTAGGGGGATCCCATCCCCTTGAGTCACCATTGTCAACCCCTTGATTTTCTCACTTGCAATTCCTAAGGGTTAAGAGCCAACACATCTTATTTGGTTGGCATTCAGACATTTTTACCGAATATAGGTTGGCGTGAGCCAGGGTTGGTTCCCTTATGAGTTTATCTATAAGATTGGTTCGGTGGTGTTTCTTGCTTCAGAGACATAGTTTTCACAGGTTTTCATGGATTAGAGAGAGATGGTTAATTTTAACAGTTATCCTACTTATAAGGAGACGCAATTAAGAGGTTTGCATGGCATTTTTTATCATATATTTAGATTCCTTGTGAGCTCCCAATTCCAGTGAGCCTTTTCTTAATGACATGTGATCACTTATTATTTTTATCAGTTGGATTTCTAGGGTTCAGAAGAATATTATGACACATATATGGGTTCCTTTCAAAAAATTGAATGCTAGGAGTCTATTTCCATTGACATGTGAGGAGTTTTTATTTTTAGTAGTGGTTATTTTTAGGTGCACTGTATTTGGAAAGGTTCTTGTAGTTATCCTGAACATTTTTTTTCTTTTCATATTTTTTATGTGAACTACTATTTTTAGCATGTCTATTTTTAATAGTGTTATTATTAGTAGGTATGGTCTCCATGTAGGATGACATGCAACAGTTGCAGGTTACAACATGTGGTAGTCTGAGAATGTGAAAAGTGGAATAATTGTGGTGAATGCATGCTTGAGTCAATCATGGAACATGCATGAGGACATTCAGGTGCATGCATGCATTGGAGATGAGTTGGTGCATGGTTTTTCTTGTTATTTGGTGTGTTTGAGTTGACCACGGACTATTTTTTCTCTCACTGTTGACTCTTTATTTCTCCTACTTCACCCCCTCTCCCTCACATATCCTTTTCTCTCATGCGCATGCTTATTCAAATCATGTGCATAGACTTATCTTTCCTTCCCATTTATCTTAACTCCTCTCATGCACATGCATCCCCATTTTAATCCATGCACACCCTTTTCCTTCTCTCATACGTGTGCATGCTCCTATCTATGGCACACCCATTTTCTTCCTTAAGTGCATGCTCTCCTCCCACACATGTGCATCCAACTCATCTCCCTTTCTCCCTTCTTCTCATGTTCTCTATATTTTACCACATGTGCCTTGTTTATTCATATTTTTTCCACTCTTATGTGCCCTCTTGGTCTTATATAAGGAGGGGTTCTTCATTGTTTATTCGTCAATTTCTTCAACAACAAAAACAAAATCTATCTCGTTCTCTCTCTCTCTGTCTCTCTCTCTCTCTCTCTCTCTCTCTCTCTCTCTCTCTCTCTCTCTTTTTCTCTATCTTTTATTCTATTTGTGTAGGGGTCATCACTATATCATTTCTTGTACTTTTTTCTATGGTGAAACCAACCTTTTGGGAAGCGTAGTAATAAAAGAAAAATATGCTCATATCAAGCTCTCAAAGATTGTTGGTATTGGTTGAGTTTTATGCATTGGTTAGAAGTTTTTAGTTTTTTATCTTGATGTTATTCAACCATTTAATTGTTCTTTAATTTTCATTCTCCCCATAATTCTTAAAGCTAACGTTGTAGGGATTCTACCACTTAATTTTAAAACTATACAAATAACCCCTTTGGTAGCTTAATCGCTAGCCAAAGCTCATCTTGTGTGTGTATTTTTGGGTTTATTTTGCATATTTACAGGGAAGGTACAAAACATAGGGACACCCCCTTGATGTTGGTGTTGGATTACTGAGAGGGGGGGTGAATCAGTAATAGAGAAACTCAATCATTTTTAACCACAATATGCAAGCGTTATATCAATGTAGCATTATCATCCAATAGTTGCAGAGTAAATAAACAATGAACAAATCAGCAATCATACACATAGATAGTACACCAGTGTTTTTACATGGAAACCCAAAGTGGGAGAAAAGCACATAATGCTTTTTCTTATATGTATTTAAGAATTACATTCATTGGAAGCATCAACTTCCTTTGTTTTCCAGCTGCAACTGGAAGGAGGCTCCAACCCCCTAATTTATGAGGCTACAACGTAAGGGAAGTTCCAACTCCCCAATTATATTGATACAAATAGAAGGAGGCTACGAACCCCTATGTTCTCCGGCTACAACCGAAAGGTGGATACAACCACCTTTCCTTGCCCTGTCCAACTGCCCTGACGTAGAAGTAGAATAATGGAACCACTGTCACACTATCACTATGAGATATATTGTTGTAAACATGTACCAATAAACCTACACCAAACAACATATACCAATCATCTGAACCATGTATTAACCATGCATCAACCTGTACCTCAACCTATAATCAAACTGTACCATAAACAAGTGCATCAACCATGCACCAACCTCTACCAAACAACCTGTAATCAACATGTACCATAAACAAGTGAATCAAGCATGCACCAACCTGTACCATAAACAAGTGCATCAACTGTTATCGGATAAATCAGTAGGTGCAGACACTAACTGATCTCTCTAGATCCACCTAGATCTAGAACAAAACACACCAGAACATGACGTTTTCCTTAAGTTTTAAATATTGAATTTACTAACTAAAGAGGGATATGTGACATACCATTTAAACACCACTTCCTCTCACTATCACCATCCTAGCTCCGTTCCAATGCTCATACAATGATGAACCTACAAAAGAATGCAACCAACCAAAGTGATAGTAATAGCATAAACTCAATATAAACCTATGTATGTGATCAAGGAANGGATAAGGTGAGGAGGTTAGGATGATCCCACTAAATCATGAAAGTGAGTAAGATCCAAAACATTCGGATGCCACCTCACCATGGAAGTTTCTCCTTCTAGAAGATTCGAGAAAACCCTCGTTTTTCCCACGTGTAAGCATTCTCACACCCTGCTTATAGAGAAACATGTGAACATATCGCAACCCATCTATGGTGAAACCTGCAAGAATCGGGCATTGTCACACCCTGCCTATATAGAAACCTGCGAACATCCTCTTTAATAGGGTTTTTACAGAGGAAAATGAAACTTATTTTCTCAGGAAAAGTTCTTCTCCCTTCTTTCTTCAGGAACTCAGGCCATTGACCCCTCTGAAGGAAACACATAGGTTTACATCATTAATGGTCATAGGGATGACGAAAATAATGTGTAACAGAGATCCCCCCAAAGTATGAAGTTAGAACAGAGTGATAGCTGAAACACTTTGTTGAGTGTGTGTAGGGAACAAGTCATGTAAGACAGGTCATGGCCACCAAACATACACTATGGATCCATGCCAATATGACTCAAATCTGAACATAGCTACCAAAAATACACTATGGATCTATGTGCTAAAGAATCAAATTTGAACACAACCACCAGACATACAATGTGGATCTATGTAACAGTACACTGAATATACTCCAACGCAACTTGGATCTGTCAAAAAATATCCAGGGTCTTCATCTCCACCACTCTATAGTATGAATCTAACCATGCGAATACATGTGTTGAAGTCGAACATGGTAGAATCCACTTGATTACTGGTCAATGATGAGAACTGTTAACAAGTGCGAGGGAAATCACCATTAATGTCAATGACTCCCAAGGTACACTAGTACAATCCAACGAATGTGAATTAATGAGTTGAAGTCGAACACTCGGTGGAATCTCCCGATCAGGGGTCAATAATGAAAACCCACTGTCAAAAGCGAGGAAACTTGCCATTGAGGCATGCAAGTTCCAAGGTACCAACTAGTTTCTAAGTCTAATTCTTGGATAATGAGTTGAAGTCGACGGGAAAAGACTCGTCACAGGAGGGCCTTAATGTATCCCCCATCAATGACACGAAATGGGTAATAATATTTGATGTAGATCAGAGTAAAAAGTGATTCAAGACTGGCTCAAGGATGGCCAACACAAATAGAAGGCTTAAGGACTGTAGAAATGGCCGACGCAATAGAAGGATTTGTGGGTTGAACTTATTTTTTGAACATATTGATGACACAACAACTGTCTTGGAAACACTAACTCAACAACAGGGATTATAGACCAATTTGTAATATTATAACGAGTATGATCAAGAGACAAGCAGATTTTCCAACCTAGACACAAAGCAAGTGAAAGGGTGTCATGTTCAAAAGTGACTCTTCCATACAGGTTTAGACATATTTCTTTCCCAATTTTTCCCCCACCATCTCTGGCGAGTACCTCTTTATTTTTACACAAGCTTGAGGAGGATAACATATGCTTGTAATGTAAGCTCATCCTTCTAATGAGTCCCTCAGAGTATGTTTAACAAACCCTAAGAAGGAATGGTTCGATCCCATATGGGCCTTTCAATGTTTGTTTAACGAGTCCAAAGAAAGAAAAATCAGGGTGTTTTCATGTTTATAGAGTCTGAAAAACACTTAAAGAAAACTCTCTCAGTTCCTTTTTCATAAAGTAGTCTGATGAGACCGAAAAAAAGATAAACTATAGCTCAACAAATGTTTTCTTCAAATATTTTAACGAGCGTGAAGAGAACAAGGTCACTCAACAATCTTTTTATGTTTAGAGAGTCTGAAAAGAGCTTAAAGGAAACTCCAGGGGGTTCATTTTTTGTATAACCTTTACAAGTCCGAAAAAGTGATAAAAATATACTCGGTTACATTATCATTGATTTACGAGAATGAGAGAGGAGAAAGACTAAGCTTGGTAACTTATTCTTATGTATTTACGAGCATGAGAAAGAACAAATACTAAGCTCTGGATTGTTTTCATTTTTACGCAAGCTTTAAAACAAAACAAAACTATGCTTGGACCTGGTTTCATTTTTACACAAGCTTGAACCATAGAAAACTATGCTTGGACTTCCTAATGCATAACACATGGATGGTTGGTACTTATCCCTCATCTTAAGAAAAAAGAGGCTCTACTTTAGCATGAAGTCCAGAGGCTGAAAGTATTTCCCCCCAAGCTTCATTTCATCCAACGACAAAGGCGGAGGAAATGAAGCTTAAAATACTAGGTGAAGGACTTGACTCAAATAGAGAGGGGGAAAACTATTTCATTTTTTAACGAGCTTGACATAGAAACAAGAACTATGCTCGTAACCTCTGTTTCATTTTTTAACGAGGTTGCCTCAGAGATGAAAAAACTATCCTTGATGTCTTCTTTATCATGGATTCCAAGAGGACAATGCTCCAGAAGGACACCATGTCAAGGGAAAAAACTCGGTCATGGCTTCCAAGAGGTCTTCACTGGAAGGAAGAAACACACTCTGGAAGGAAACCATGTCGAGGGTCGTGACATGAGTAAAGAGATCAGGCTCCAATAGTCCTATCGAAGATATTACCATGTCAACTACCGGATCCAAGTCCTAAGGGAGTGATATTATAGTGAGAGGCTCATCTGCATCGGCAGCTGAAGGCATGGGAGACAATGCCACATAATTGACCTATGGCAGGGGCGATACCGTTTGCATATATGAATTGTTTAGGGAGGTAATCCAATCACGGCTGATGAATGAAAGTTGATCAATAGTCACAATTATTCCATCATGAAGGAAATATATCACATGAAAAAGAGTGGACACAATAGATTTCATGGCATAGACATAATCCCGCCCAAGGCGTAAAGAGAAATCCAAGGGGTCTTGGACTACCATGACATAAATAAAGACAGTTTTCCTTCCCAAAATTACAGGAAACTGAGGAAGGTTCCTTAAAGGTTGACTGGTTCTTCTGTTAAAAGATAACAGATTCTGTGTAACCGACGCAAGTGGAGGACAACCCAAAGATTTTCAAGAAAAAGAGGACAAAGTACTAACGGATGCACCTTAATCTATCAGTGTCTGAGGAACATTTTGACCACAAACCTGTATGTAATATGGAAAGGAATGTGAGAGGGAAAACGAGTTCCACCTAGCACACCCCAATCAAAATGGATGGCCTCACAACTTGGAGGGGGTTCCATGGGAGAAGGAGGAATAGCCCCTGGCATGGTAGATTCTGTGTCAACGAGAAAAACATGGGTAGTATTGGGTTTACTCTCTAGCGGGAGAGTAGGATCGACCGATGGAGAGATCAGATCGACCACTTGGGTTTCATTCTCCAAGGGGAGAATGATGTCGACAGGTGGAAACGGATTGGCCACTTGGGTTTCACTCTCTAACAGGAGAGTGGGATCAACCGAGGATGGGATCATATTGACCACTTGATCTACTAGTTCAACCAAGGCCATGACCATATTGACCACTTGATCAATTGGATTGATCGACAACGGGTCCGGAGTGATCATTCCATCAACTACAGGGGGGTTGAGAGAAAATTTACAATAAGCAGCTGGAAGTTGAGGCTGTGAAACAGTCATGTCTTCTAGTAATTTCAAGGCTTCATCCATACGAGGGAAAATGTAAGGGAGGTGACTCCCTTTGGATAAATTGCGCAGGAAATTGACTCTACTTTTCTTCTTCCCAACGTTATCGTGACTAGTTGACGGGAGGTCACCAACATGTTGTTCATAGGCTGATGACATGGGTTGGTCAAGGTGTGTAGACCATGCTTCTATAACCTTGGATAGACTAGGGAAATCCTTAAGAATATGGCTACCCTTACAAATATCGCAAGGGTACTTGGGCTTATGAGTTGTTTGGGTGATCTTGACATCATCAACACTCCCAACACGATTAACAGTAACTGGTTGTTTTCCAACATGTTTGACAGTGGTTGGAAGTTTGGATCCTTTTTTATCTTTCTTCTTCTTAATCTTTCTTTTCTTCTTCTTCTTATTCACCAGGTTACTAGCTTCAGAAATTTCACTCAACGAAGAAGATGAAATGAAAGGCGACCTTGCAAGTGAAGAAGGCGAAGAAGACCTTACTGGTGAAGAAGGTGAAGGATCAACATGAGGTTGATGCTCTTTGGGGGAAGTGCTTATGACCAGAGCACTTACTGCATTTGGGATTACCTAAGTGGAAAACAACCATACCAGTAATCCAATTGTGAGACCTGGAAGTCTCAAAGTAGCCATGTGAGGAGGACCAATGTTTCTGTAAGAATGAAAAACAAAAGGTTTCCCTGGAGCATAGGTTCCTCCATTGATCATTTCAGGAACTGGAGCCATTAAAAACAAAAATCCAATCTAGAGTCTACTAGGGAGAACAAACAACACACGCTAAAAATCTAGTAATCAAGCAAGAAAACAAAACCTTCTCACAATGAGCACACTAGTTGGTGATGAAATCCAATGTCGCGAGAACAATGTAAGAAAGGGGTGAGATAGAGCAGGTGGAAAAGTTACATTGATGACCTGCTTAATGGACTTACACCCTGGTTCAAACTCCCACACATAATCGCGGCTATACCCTCCAAGGATCCCAAGTGAGTTTGGCCAACGTCGATTCTAGGTATTGTGAAGACTTTCCCCTCCACAATCACCTTGTGTAAAGACCCTAAAGAGATAGGCCACTAAGCTTACCAATCACTACAGTGATTTGTGGGGAAACAGTTTGTTGCACCTCTTTCGTCACCTTGGTGAGAAGAATAGAGGTGCTTGCAAGCTCAGTTGGGTCTGCTGAGCAGGAAAACTGTAGAGAAAAGAGTTAGGGAAAGAAAACAAAAACTACAATTAAGAATTAAACTAAGAGATGCAATAAAAACTAAATTCATGAGCATAGGGACATAGAAACAAAAAGAACCAAAAGACCCATGTCACCAATGTTTGAGGCTGATCTATTGATGAAAACAAAGCACCAAGAAGAAAGGGGACTATGAATCCCTTCTTCCTCCAAGGGAAGGATCTTGGACCCTCACTAGCTAGCTCTTCTTACAACAAAGAAAATGGAAAATGGTGATGAAAGAACTCTTTACAAATCCACCCAATGGTGAGGTGGATTGTCCAATGTAATGGTGCCAATATGCTCTTGTCAAGGATGGAGTCCTCAAAAAAATATAGGAAACATAGCATTACTTTGAATTCCTTGAGAAAATGAGGTGCATCCATATCTTTTTATAGCATTCATTTGGGTTATTGTTTAACTGTTTTGTAGTGTGAAAAGAGGCCAATTAGGGCATTATTAGGTCTTTGACCAGCCTACCAGTTGGATCCAGCCCAGATTTGAGGGTCAAATCGGCTTGGGAGCTGAACCATAAGTGGTTGGGAGGCCGACCACTTCCATAAATGCGATGTTTAGCAGGTGCGCGGCTTTTTGCGCTAACTGTCGCGCATCATGCGCCTGTGCGTGATTTCTACATTCTTGTTCCATGCATGCACACATGCGCCCAATGTCTACAAAGCGCTCTTCAATTTTTCACTACTTTGTATAGTTTTTGACCTTTTTGAATGCTATGGTATTAATTCAGGTCCATGGATGACTTCATCACTATTTTACGATGCTAAGTTATTGTAACCATGTGCGGATGAAATTTCAGTGATAACAGATGCCCCCTGATGAATGAGGTTAGGAGCATACGTATAGCCGAAATCCATCAATGTTTCTTCTACTAAGAATGTTGTTTGTAAGATAGAGCAATAGTGGGATCGTTCAGAGTGATCCGTTGGAGGAAAAAGGAACTGGTAGGACCCAACCTTCCATGAGGTTCATAAAATAGAAAACTATGTACAAACAAGGCGGGCATGCCCCATGCTCCTATTATGTAACTCTGAAAAAAGATGACTAAAGTGTTGGTGTAGACAACTGCAGCTCCCTCGGGGGCAGTCGTGATAGAGGTAGAAGACAATTCTGCAAATGAACATGCTCTGAATAGTAGGCATTGATCGCGGTAAGAAGTAGCAGCGATGATGTGGGCATTGATAGCCCTGCCAAGTTCAGAGGTCTTCAGAAAATAAAAGAACTAACTTCAATAGTCGCAAAGTAAGACCCACCGTAACATGAGAAAGTGTTGGCATCAAATGTTATGGGGGTCAACAATAGTAGGGAGCAATGGTGTTTCACCCTGTGCCATCCGAGATCTCTCACTGAATGGATAATGAGAATCATTTCCCTTTTGGAAACTGTGTTGATGTTGACAAAAAGGGGGACGCGACTCCCAGAAGAAAATGGCTTCGTGAAATCTACTAGGTGAGGTGAGGAAGTGGCAGAGGTACATGGATGAATTCAAGATGTGGGAAGACTCAAGACTTCCCTTGGTTGGAGGATGTATGAGAGAAAAAGTGGCCACAACCATTCAACGAGGTCAAGTGTCAGGGGGACAACAAGACTGGGGATAAGTTGTGCCAGAGGCGAGACAAGGTGAACAAATTCAGAGGGTAGAGGTAAGTGACCTTGTGGGGTACTTCGAAGATATGGACGATGCTGGGCAAGGGAAGATGATAAGTAGCGCTCCATCCAAGGGTGACATGGGTTGTGGTTGGAGAAAAAGAGGGAAGCATATCGCCAAAGGTGACGATAAAAAGGGTAATGTAACGACTAAAAATAAAGGTGTTTGTACAATAAATAACGAATAATTGGGGAGAAATGTACAAATATAGAAACGGGTTCCCCAGTGTGATATGGGTGGCCCATGTAGGGCATAATTTTCTTGGAAAACTGATGAAGGGTGGGGGCCCCATTGGTGAGTTGTTGTATGAGGTAGGTGAAAATGAAGGTAGGTTTGCAGAGGGGCAAACTGATTGTGGATGAAATGGAGGGTCCATGATACTACGAAGGTGCAATTAAAAAATAGAACCGAGAAGAGATAATCTGGGAGTCCATGTGGGAAAGCTAAAAAAATGAGGAG
>JZKD02S1781232.1:603510-618263 GCA_000966675.3 Picea glauca | reverse complement strand
TGCACACAAACTTTTCTTTTTATCATATTTCTTAAATTTGTATTTCTTTTCATCATCAGAGTTCTGGTCCCTTTTCTGGTGAGGACACTTAGATGCAAAATGACCCATTTTACCACAGTTAAATCATTTGAAGGGAAACTTGCCTTGGTATTTGCCTGATCCTTTCTTTAATCTTCTCACAAATTTTGCCTCAATATCATCTAGCTTTGAATCAGTATTCTTGTATGCTTTAAAAGATGCTTCTCTAGTAATGGATTTATCTTTACTAATTCTCATTTCATATGCAGTTAGAGTTCCTAGGATTTGATCAATGGACAGAGTTTTAAGATCATTTAGTTCTTCTATTGCAAAAATTTTGGATTAAATTTATCAAGCAGAGATCTTAAAATCTTCTGAACTAAAAATGATTCTTCAATCTTCTCACCAAGACCTTTCATGTCATTCACAATCTCTTCAACTCTTAAAAAATACTTGTTAATTGTTTCATCTTCATTCATCTTTAGTTGTTCAAATTTCAATCTATATGTTTGAAGTTTGGCATCTTTTACTTTCTCATTTCCTTCATAACTGCTAATAAGTTTATCCCACGTTGCTTTGGAAAATTGAAGATGCATCACCATTACAAACTCAGCTTCAGCAAGTCCCTTCAAGATAGCATTCATTGCCTTTGCATTGAAACTAAATTCTAACTTATCATCTTTAGAATCTAGCACAACAGGCTTTATATATCCAGTTTCTACTACATCCCAAACATCAGCACCTAAGGCCATTATGTATGTTCTCATTCTAACCTTACAAAAGGAAAAATTTGTTCCATCAAATAGAGGAGGCTTATTGGTTGAATTCCCTTCATGACTTGTCATGTTTAAGCGTATAGATCTACCTTTAAATAAAAGGAACCTGCTCCAATACCAATTTTTGAAATTACTAAGACAACTGAGAGGGGGGGGGTGAATCAGTTGTTACTGTGCTTAAAAAATTTATGACTATTCAAACAACTTTTAATCTCTTCCAAGTGACCATCAATATTATACAAGATATGAACAACATAAATAATGCTCATCAGTCACACATAAGATATACACAGAGACAGATTTTCATGAGGAAACCCATAAAGGGAGAAAACATCTTCTTCTTCGAATGATAGGCAGCCTTTTAAGTTATGTACATCATCTATCTTTGAGCACCAACTCAATGTGAGGCTACTACCTCTGTTTTACAAGATTCAACTTGTTGAGAGCACCAACCCTCTGATTTCTTTAGCACCCACTAGAAGAAAGCACCGAATCCCTGATTTATCTAGCACCCACTAGAAGGAAGCACCAACTCCCTGAGTTTTCCAGCACCAACTGGATGGAAGTACCTACTTCCACTTATACAAGCACCAACTTGCATATAGAAAACTTTTTGTTTTCTCAAGCACCACCCTGTCACTCTGTTTTCTTGCCACAACTAGATGAAAGCTTCAACTTCCAGTATTCAAGCACCAACTTGAATAACAAAGGACTATAGTCCTTCCTTTCTCCCTGATTATAAATAAATGATTGAATAACCAACAATACAGATATATCAATTCTTACCACTTCTTCTATGTTCTTCAATTCTTCTCTACTTCACTAGAGTTTCCACACCACGCTCCTTTGACTCCTCCAATGTGCAAGTCATCGAAATTCCAATCGCTCGCCATGTGTCCTCTGGCTCCAAGGGACAGGAGTGTTTCACGACTTCGCATCTCATCTCCCTATACAATCAACGGTCCATATCTCTCCTCAATCTGATGGCTCAGATCATTTCATGAATTCGCATATCGCAAGTTCCTATAACACTCATTCATCCTTCCTTTTATTTTTCCTGGAGTTGACAATCCACTAGCGTGTGTCCTCTTTAATCCAACGACTATCCTCTGCTACGGTACTTCAGCCTTCGGGATTTTGGGGAAGTGTTGATGGTAAGACTCTCGGAGTGACGTAACTCTTGCATCACCCGATGACATGTCATGATCTGAGCAGTTGTCACGTGTCACTCGGATTTGTGATTTCCACATACCTGAAATGTCGAATCAACTTGACACTTTTCATTCTCTGATCGTGGAACGTGTCCTTGCTGACGTAGTCTGTCACCTATAATTGTTGACATGGTCTTCCAAGATCTAACAATCATATCTCTCTAGCCAGCCAATGGCTGAGAGAAAATCACGATTTCGAGTTTCACGACTTCGCGAGTTCTTGCAACTCTGCCTTTGACTTTCCCAGTTTGCAAGTCAGTGAAATGTTGATCTCTCGCCATGTGTCATTCCTCAATGGAAGTCCAGGATTCCTTTGAAGTTTTGGAGTGTTGACTGATCCCTGGGCTTATCCTTCTAGTAGCTTGTATGAATCTAGCGGCGCAGAGATATCGGCATTTCTCCCTCCAAGGATTTATGTGGTCCATCTAAGTTCTTGAGAATTCTATCCTCCGCGCAACTCCGTGCTATTCCTCTTGAGCTTCTCGAGCTTCCTCTTCTATGTATTCATTTCTTTTCTTGCTATCATTTGCAAACAAGTATACTCTCGTCGTGTTGATCTTGCCATCAATGACAAACAAGCATGCTCTACCTTCTATCAATAAATATGCCAACACATACTTTGGGAGCCTATTTGAGTCCATACAATACTTTATTCAACCTACAAACATAATCTTCCTTTTTTTGATAGTAGAAACCCTTCGGGTTTTTCAATCTAGACTTCTTCTTCTAATTCTTCATTTAGAAAGGTCAACTTTACATCCATCTGATACACCTTGATTCTTTTGGAACATGCATAGGCTAAGATCAATCTGATTGCTTCTATCCTAGCAACTGGGGAAAAGTTATCTTCAAAATATATACCTTCAATTTTAGTATATCCTTTTCATACTAACCTTACTTTGTTTCTCGTTACCTACCCATCCTCGTTCAGTTTCTGAAAACCCACTTTGTACCAATCAGGTTCTTGTTCTTCGGCCTTGGAACTAGTTCCCATGTGTCATTCTTCTCTATATAATACAATTCTTCATCCATAGCCTTGAACCAATGTTCATCATTGTTGGCTTCTTCAAAAATTCTTGGTTCAACTACAGATAACAGTTCTAGATTCCTTTGTTCTAGTGAATGTATTATTCTTCGGGTCTCAACTCATGGATATTTATTACCAATAATTTTTTCTGGTGGATGATTTGTCTTCACTCGTTGGCTAGGTGTCTTGGGAGGTATCCATTTCTCATATTCTTCTTGTTATGCTTCCAACTGCTCTTATTCTTCTTCTTCTTCTTCTTTTAGACCTTATTCATCATCCTAGTCTTCCAAACCTTTTCTTTTTTCTTCGGTCTTTCGTTCATCTGTTTCATTAATTGTTACATTGATGATTTCCACTATTCTGTTGAGTCTTGGACTAAAGAATTTATATGCTTTCCTTTAACTTGACTACCCAACCAGTATACCCTTATCAACTCAGGAGTCAAATTTTCCAATCCTACCATCTTCTCTTTTCATATATCATTTGCTTCCAAATACTCTGAAATGCTTCACATTTGTTGGTCTTCCTTTCCATAATTCATAGGGATTCTTATCATTGTTACTTCTGAGCATTCCTATGTTCAGGATATGAACTAATGTATGTACTTATTTTGCCCAAAAATATCACTCAACTTGGGATCTTTCAACATGGTTCTGGCCATTTCCTGTACTATTTTTTTCTTCCTTTCGACAACTCCATTTTTCTAAGGTGTCCTGGCCACTGAGAACTATCTGTTTATTCCATGTTCACCACAAAATATATGAATTCATTTGATGTAAATTCTCCTCCATTGTCTGATCTTAAACGCTTGATTTTCAAATCCATCTCGGTTTAAACCATTTCTTTGTATATCTTGAAATGTTCGAAAACATCTAACTTCTTCCTAAGAAAGCTAAATGCAGTCATTCTTTTGTAGTCATAAACCAATCACATACAATATTGTTCTCCATTTGATCCCTTCATTCGTGTAGGTACGCATAAGTCATTGTGTACATTTTCCAAAGGTTTTTTCATGGAGTACTATTTTTATTTGAAGTTGGTCCTCGTTTGTTTCCCTTGTAAACAATGCTCACATAGAGTATTTGTTAGCTTCGAAATCTCGAGCATTTATTTCACTGCTTCATTTCTGTTGATTTTGACAAGGTTATCAAATTTCATGTGACTCATTCTTCTGTGCCAAAGCCAACTTTAATTTTCCTTCCCTAAGAAACATCTTTCCTTTCCAATTTCATTCAAGACATATATGTTGTTTGGGGTTCTTATAGTTATAGCCACCAACTTGTCTGATCCTTCTTTCCTTATCTAACATTTTTCTAAGTCAAACAAAAGTTTGTGTCCTTGATCACACATTTGACTTACACTTAGTAGATTGTGCTTCATATCTTCGACCAGTAGAACATTTTTTTCCTTGGCATCTTTGCTTCCAAGCTTCATTGTGCCTCTACCTATAATTTTGGCTAAGTTATCATTTCCAAACAAAACAGATCCATCTTGTTCCTTCTTCGGGGTCAGAAACTTGTTCTTGTTACTTGTCATATGCTTCATGTTGATTTTTCTATATGAAATGATCACATACATTTACTAGGAGATCTGAATTTCTTTAGTTACAAATGAGCCAAACTGGCTCCTTATTTATACTAAACTAGCCTCCCCAATAGACATGAGTTTTCACTTTTCACTTTTCACATTATGAAGACCGACCATAGTTACAAAATTCAACACTCCCTCTTAACTAGGGAGGTATTCATAATGGAAAATTTGACTTGTCTTCTTGGCACTTCTTCTGAGAATGTCTACCCGATGTTATAAATGTCAACACTCCCTCTCATCGAGGGAAGACATGCATGAGCATCATATATTCATTGGAAATTATTCTGTCATAGAAAGGTTGTATCAAATCATCATCAACATAAACAAATTGCCACAACCTGGTCAATATCTTGACACATCTCATATCATTTAAATAGCATCAATTTTCTGGACCATACTCCATCTAAGTAATCATGCATGATGTTGAATAATTTAGGTGTTGAAACCTACGCACTCAACTGAGTATCCCAGAGTTGTCACACACTCAATGGAGTGTCTCGTGACTATAAGGACCATTCTACCTAATCAAGTCATTATATGTGACACATGAAGAATGTCAGTCCCAAACCATTTTCCCTAATCAAGTCACCATATTTTCCATCGGGAAAATGTCAATTCTCTTAGATGTTGAAAGCCATGCCATGGGCTAAAACGACCATTCTTCTAATCTGGTCACTACATGTTCCATAGAATAATGTCAGTTCTGGACCATTTCCTCTAATCAAGCCACCATATGTGCAATAGAAACAATTTCAGTCATCTACCAACCTCCCTAATCAAGTCAACATCCATGCCATAGGAGGAGGACTATTCATCCTGATCAGGTCACCATCTGTTTCATAGGATAATTTCATTCATGGACTAATTTCCGCAAAAAATATCAGTCCATGATACATCAACAATATTTCCAATCTGGACCATTCTCCACAGGTAGAATGTCAGTCCATCATCACATTGAATATCCATGATGCAAGGATATGATCACTCCCTCTCAACCAAGGGAGTAATCTCCACAAGACCCAACTTGTTTAGAAATTTTACAAAATGGGAAGTATGGACCTCTTACACCATCCCTTAGGACCACTATTTCATGCATGTGACATTGTTTGCACATATGCATACCAAAGAAGTCACTTAAATAGAATAGTCTTTCCAATAAATTGACATTTTCCTCATTTGCAAGCATACATTCACGCTCCATCTCTCTGAATTTAACACCTCCATGATGTTTTCGATCAGATACTCGATTTCAAGTCTAAAATATACAAAGGCCCATGATTTTGTCTTCTACCAGGGTTGTTTCAGAATGCATTTTAAAGAATTTTGTGTCACCGGGTATATATGAAGAGATTTGAGCTTAAGAAACAACAATTGTGTGGCTCGATATATTGCCTTCCATAGAATTTTTGCAGTAGTTTCAGTAAGACTCGTCAAACAACCTTATGAAATCTCACCGAAAAACAACATTCAATTGATAGATTCCTTGAAGTCATATGTTGATACTTTTGTGCTACTTTAGGTCTTCAAGTTCTATTGTTATATTTGATGAACTCATTGTTTATGTTGACCATGCTACGATAGAAAAAGGGTGTCCACGAAGATCATAGTTTATCTATCAGGAATGAGAATGAGCTGAGAGCTTAGGTTTCCTTATCAAAGATGTTGATGTTATAATTACAAGGATGCCAAACTAAGATCCCATGAAGTCTATGTTTGTGTCCTTGTCTTGTAACTCCATAATCCACATTGACATACGCAACATGTGATCTCGACTATAGAGGGTTTCTTCATTGCTTCTCATGTCCATATAGATCACTCCTCACCAAATACTCTTGTTGATATAGAACGCCAACAACACCCATTAAAACTATTCAAGAATCTGTTGCAAATAATTATAAACTCCCACGGGTCTGGTGCTTAACCAATCCCAACCTACAAGCCCACCATTTTATTCAACTCCAGCAATTCAACACTTCAAAAAACCGATGTCAACATACCACCCACTTTTCTTGTGTTGAGCTTATAGAGCAAGTGAGCATTCTTCAGTGTTGAATCGATCTTGCTTCTCCATATCTTTTGTGTTTCATGTTTAATACTTTGTTTTTTTTCTTATTGGATGCCTTGAATGTTGCTTCCTTCATGATTGGGTTATATTGGTCTATCCTCATTTCATAAGATCTTAATATTCCATGTAGCTCATCCATGCTCAAATTGTCAAGATATGTTCTATCTTCTAGGGTTGATATCTTAGGATCAAATCTCATAGGAAGAGATATTAGAACCTTATGAATGATCATTGATTCATCAACTTCTTCTCCCACTCCTCTAATAGTGTTTATTGTTTTTTCAACTCATAGAAAGTAGGCTACAATGTCTTCATATTCCTTCATCTTCAATTGCTCAATCTTAGCCCTAAGGGTTTGAAGCTTAGATCCTTTGACTTTGCCATCTCCTTTGTAAATATTTTGAAGTTTATCCCAAAGATCCTTCGCAGTGTTGCAATGCATAACCTTGACAGATACTAAATTAGCTAGACTGCTCAGAATGGTGCCTTTAGCCTTTGAATTGTTTTCGTTGAGTTTATTTCCATGTTTTTCAGTTGGGAGAGTGTATGGTATTGTCTACTATTGACTTCCAAACATCAAATCCATGTGACTGTAAAAAGGTTTTCATCCTTTTGTTCCAGAAGGCATAATTTTGACTATCAAACCACATCATATATTCTTCAACTTTATCAGTGGTGTTCAACAGTTTATCATTAGCATTCAATATATCATCAACAGTATAAATCAACAGTGCATAATAAAAAATCACACAGTACACCAGAATTTACGTGGAAACCCAAATGGGAGAAAACCATGGAATGCTTTTCTTATATATCAAAGAATACATTCATAGGAAGCACCAACTTCCCAATTTTTCAGCTTCAACCGGAAGGAGGCTACAAACCCCTATTTATAGGCTCCAACCTAAAGGAAGCTACAACTCCATGAATTCTTTGGATCCAACCATAAGGAGGTTGCAATCTCCTAATTCTCAGTCTACAATGTGAAGAAAGCTCTAACTCCCTATGTCATTTCGCACCAACTGGAAGGAGGATAAAACCCCCTTTCCTTGCACTATCTTATCGGCCTGAAATATAAGTGTAGACCAAGCTTTCACTACCATAATCACTACCACTCTCATTTTCATTGCCACCGTCACATCAACCTATAAAATTTCAACCTGTCACTATATCCAACCTGTCACTATCACCAACCTGTCACTATCACCAACCTGTCAATGTCACTGTACCATCAACCTGTAATTGATCATCAACATGTACTATACCAAAACCTGTACCATACCATGCATCAATTGTGTACCAACATATGTAGTATAACATGCATCAATCATGTACCATAATATATTCCAAATGTAGATACCATAACATCAATAATGAGTATCTAATCATGTATCCAATCATGTACTGTAGAAATTTTGATACACTTAATGTATTCCTGCGATTCTCCTGATCTAACAATTTCCACTACTATTAAATACATAATCACTTCTACTATTATTCTTGCGGATTAATTAAACCATGATCACAACCACAATCACAAAGTGAAATATCAATAACACATAACACAGAAGTTTTACCGGGAAAGCGTAAATCTAAAAACCCCACTATCATATATTATGTATATCATGAATCATGAAACAATATCATACAAAACTCTAATCCAAGAGCTCTCAATACAATACAATCATCTCACACTGTCATACACAAATCAACAAATACATGTGCCAATTCCTATGTCCAGACAGCTTTCCTCCTCTACACAATCTCTGCAATTCGAATTCTCACAATGATCGAATACAATTTCCTAATTTGCACATGCTCATAAGAATATCCATTTCATGTGTGATCAAATCACAACTGATAGCCAAACTATCCCTTTCACCTGTTATCTCAACTGGGTCTTCATTGGATCTGACATGCATGTAGTTAACTGTGGTGAATCTTCAGTTGCATGTGAGTTCACTGATTAACTGAACTCTCACTAGTGCATGTTTAGTTACAACTAGTACAATTGATTTTAACTCACTTAACTACACTTATAATTCTATTACAAATCCAACTCACTCAGTTATGAATGAAATAATAGATTAATATTTATTGTCTAATTTAATTAAGGGAAAAGTAAATTAGACACATGTTTCTTGTTGACTTTTCAACACTCCCTCTCAACAAGAAAGGGATTATCCTTCACCCCAATCCTATCTCTATGATATTCGAATTTCCTCCTGGTGAGAGCCTTCGTCAGAATGTCCACATCCTGATCTTCCGTAGGAATGTATTGAAGCAACATGATCTTCCGCTGCACACAATATCTGAGATGATGATACCGGATATCTAAATGCTTAGATCTATCATGAAACACAGGATTAATTGAGAGTTTAATGCAACTCTGATTATCACAATAAATCACGGTCGGATCTAAATGAGAACCAAACAAACCAACCAAGATCTTCCTCATCCAGATAGCCTCACATGCAGCTTGGCTTGCTGCCATGTATTTCACTTCCACTGAACTGAGTGCCACGGATCTTTGTTTCCTACTGTACCAAGAAACATTTGTAGATCTGATACTAAAGATCCCTCCTGATGTGCTCTTTCTGTCCGTTGGGCTACCCGCCCAATCTGCATCCATGAAGCCATACAACTTCACCTCATTCATTTATCTGTACCATAATCCATACTCAGATATTCCCTTCATATATCTCAGGACATGCTTACCTACCTTCCAAAAGAGTTTGGTAGGCTTAACCATCGCTTGACTTAGTTGGTTAACCGCGTAGCAAATGTCCAGTCTTGTATTCACTAAATACATTAGCGAACCCACTAACTGTCGATAGATAGTAGCATCCACTACTTCTCCAGAAGTAGCATCCTCTTTCCTCCATTTTCCTGGAAGAGGAGTATCCATGGGTTTGCAGCCCTCCATGTGAAACTTACCCAGTATCTCTCTTGCATACTTTCCTTGAGACATAAAAAGTTCACCATATCCCTGCCATATTTTCAATCCAAGGAAATAATGAAGAAGGTCCAAATCCTTCATCTCGAACTCCTTTGCAAGGTCCTCCTTGCATGAGTGTATCAGCTACTCATCACCAGTAAGTATTAAATCATCAAAATAAAGCACAATGATTAAAATCTTACCCTCCACCACAATTTGGTATAGGTTTTCATCTTCTTCACTTTTGGTGAAGCCCAGTCTGATGAAATAGCTATCTATCTGAGTGTACCAAGCACGAGGTGCTTGCTTCAGCCCATACAGTGCTCTTTTGAGACTGCACACATGTGACTCTCTGTCAAAGGTCTCAAAACCTTCTAGTTGTTCAATGTACACTTCTTCCTCAATGATCCTGTTGAGAAACGTAGTTTTTACATCCATCTGATGAATGCACCAGCTCATCTATGCTGAGAGTGCAAGGATGGATCTTATGGAAGAGTACCTTGCAACAAGTGAAAAGGTCTCATCATAATCTATTCCCTCGATCTGTGAGAAACCCCAGGCCACAAACCTGGCCTTGTATTTCTCCACACTCCCATCAGCAACTTTCTTTACCTTGTAGATCCATCTTGAACCTACCACTAATTTATCAATCGGTCTTGGGACAATTTTATATACATTGTTTTTGACAATGGAGTCATACTCCTCTACCATGGCATCAACCCAAGTGGGGTCCTGCACTTCTTCCTGAAAGGAAGATGGTTCAGTCACAATACATTTGCTCATGGAGCCATGTATCCAGCAAATCAATCAGGAGACTGTCTCTGTCTGCACTATGAAATAGGGGCTCCTATATTCTGTGCAGCATCTAGTCTCAATCTTTCATCTTTAGTGGTGCGCTTTCTGCCATTTCTAATGGATGGCTCTGCTTGGGTGGTTTCCTCCACTCCATGAACCTCCTCATGTGGCTGATCCACATCTTGAGACTCATCCTTGGGAACCAGCAGTTTCTCTTCTGCATGAAAGTCTAGCTCCCTCTCAAGCGACAACCGCATGGATTTCCCCTCATCTAATTTTATATCCCGTCGCATAACATTCATCTTACTATTTGGAAAATACACACAATAATTATGGGGTGTTTCTATGTACCCCACAAATATCCCAACTTCAGCAGTCAGTTCCAGCTTCTTCCTGGCATCCTTGGTCACATGCACATAAACAGATGAGCCAAAAATTTTAAAATGAGAAACATCAGGTTTATTACCAGTAAAAGCTTCTTCATGTGTACTCATGCCAAGTACTCTATGAGGACAATGGTTCTGCACATAAACTGCAGTATTGCATGCTTCTGCCCACAAATGCATTGGTAGGCCCTGATCATGCAACATCGCTCGTGTTGCACCCACGATCGTTCTATTCTTTCTCTCCACGACCCCATTTTGATGTGGGTTATGAGGCGCTATGAGTTCTCTTTGAATTCCTTCTCTGTTGCAGAAGTATTTGAATTCGTTAGAGATGTATTCTCCACCATTATCGCTCCTTAGAGCCTTCACTTGCTTCCCCGACTCTTTCTCCACCAATGCTTTAAACTCACAGAACTTTGAGAATGTTTGATCCTTCTTCTGCATGAAGAATATCCATCATTTACGAGAAAATTCATCAACAAAAATAACATAATACCTGTGTTTTATTTTTGAAGCAATCGAGAATGGTCCACACACATCCGTGTGAATTCTCTCTAGGATCACCGAAGTATGGTTCTCCTTTTCATGAAAGGTGTAATTTACATACTTCCCCAGGGTGCACCCCTTGCAATTATCTAACTGAGCAAGTGTTCCCCTTGGAAGTCCAGTAGATATCTGATGCATGATCTTCAAGGCTCCATGATGAAGATGGCCCAATCTCCTGTGCCATAATTCTCCCTCATCCCGGATCACCACTTTTTCTTCCTTGCCTATGATGGCATTGTAGCCATCTACCTCTAGCATGTAGAGATTCTTAACTCGGATCCCTATCTTCTTGACTTTACCTATTGCTTTATGTCGCAGCTAGGATTTACCACTGCTAAAAACAACATCATAGCCTCTGTCCTCCAACATTGCAATTGAGACCAAGTTTTTCTCAGACCTGGTACATGCATAACATTTTTCAATTGAAATGGTTTACCTAAATCCCTCTAAAAGGTAATGGTACCAATACCAGTTGCACTGTATCATCCATCGTCTCCCATCTCTATATGCATTCTAAGATCTTTCTCCTCCAAGTCAATGAAAGACTCTTTATCTCCCTTCATATGGAAGGAAGCCCCACTATCCAAATACCACACCGATCCCGATGCACTTGAAGCCATGCATGCGATCAAAGAAAAATCAAGCTCAAATTGTGAGACAAGAGCCTCACCAGTTGTAGATCTAGCAATCGTCTTGTTCTTCTTCTTATGTGGACAGTTAGTAGTGAGATGCCCATGTTCGTGACAGTGAAACACTTCACTTTGGACAAATCAATCTTCTTGACTTTCGACTCAGATTTTGGATGGAATTTCTTCCCTTTCCCTTTCCTGTTATGAACATAAAATATACATAAATAGATATTCATAAAATAATAATAGTTAATAAATAATAATTATTAATAATGAAATGTCTCAAAGGACATGACTATTGGTAAAGGGCACCCCTGCGTGGGTATATAAGCAAGCCCTCATTCTCAATTGTAATCATCTCAATATATCTTATATCTTATTATTCATTTATTATTTACAGTCCTATATGGATTACTTTGTTATATTCCAAATATTTTGGATAATTCTTGTGTGAGAGAACTTTGTTCGTCTCATTTGGTATCAAAGCTTTGTTTTTCTGATCCCGGCCTTTGGCCAGTTCCTTATCAGACCTTGTCTGATCCGGCTTTTAGCCAACTCCATCATTTCAGAGTTCCTCTGAGAAAATTGGTCTTTGACCACCAATCAGGCCTTTGGCCACCCTCTTTATCAGATTTTGTCTGATCCGGCTTTTAGCCAAACCCATTGTTTCAGAGTTTCTCTGAAAAATCTGGTCTTTGACCACCAACCAGGCCTTTGGCCAGTCTCTCCATCAGATCCAGTCTGATCCTAGCCCTTGGCCATATTTACCAGTATTTTAGCCACATATTTGGTCTTTGACCAAAATCTTGGCCCTTGGTCATTTATAGTCAGAAATTCGAGTAAATGAAAATAAAAATAAAAAGATAAATCATTCCACTGCAATAAGGAAGAACACTAGAATTCAGGAAAGTGAAATTATTGAAGAATTAGCAATAGAGAATATTCCAATACTATAAAGAGAAATACATAATAAAATTGTTCACAATCACACAGGGAAAACCACCAAATTACCATAGTCTGTAGACATATCAACAATACTAGTCATTGTGTTCTTTGCAGGAATAAGCAGGAGAGTTGCCTTATCGTACAGTCTCATCAACAAAAAAAAGTTTCAGCAACAGGAAAAATGTTACAGCTGTATTTTCAGTGTCCTTACATCAAAGTTGTGAAGGATACAGTCTGAAATTAATGAATTCGTACAAGGCACCAATTATTTTCAATCATCCATACATCTGCACTTACAGATTTATGTCATCTGTACACTGTCCATTGTGCAGTTGTCAAAACGTTTTTAATTGAATAACCATTTATGTATTAAAGAATTAGTTCCTACTATCATGAACCATAAGGACCAATTTTATAAAACGCAAGGTTAAAGTATAACAAACAATTTGTTGACAGTCATACCAGTCATTCGACCACCATTTTCGGTCAATAGAAGCAAATAAAAGCGGCACCAGGACTTATGTAAACAAGAAATCGCATAAACCAATTCAATCAAACCGCCACTGCTACAACAGTCGTTCCAATTCAATCAAACCACCACTGCTACAACAGCCTCGGGGAGAGCAAGATCTACCTTAAGGGCTGGAATATGGATAGTCTTTCGATTGTAAATGAATGCCGACTTCCAAGATTAATTTTTTTTAATGGGATATTTGCTAGCAAGTCAACTGTCAAGAGCGTTAACTTCTCAAACGTCACGATCTTTCTCTAAACAATCTTCGACTCGGTTAAGAATATAAGGATCTGGAACCTGTATATCAGTCTAGCCGCCATCTCATTTTCTTGTACCGAGCCACCATTACATTAAATTGTTGGTATGTCCGTATAGCATCCAACACATTAAAATTAACAGCAACCCATTGTACAATAGGAACTGTTACAACTAGAATTGGCACCAACAACAATCCATATGAAATCACCAATTTTCAGATCCGTACTATCTGCCAAGTTTGTATAGCATTCCAGCCGTGATACGTCCGTACAACAACCAATCTGTGATAGTCGTACCAATCATACGGTCACCAATTTCGGTCAATAGAAGACAGAGAATTCCATATTTGTGGCAGTCGCTATACCAATTAGTAGCGTCGTACATCCTATGGCCCAGTCAGTCGTCGTACCTACCATACCACTCACTACAAGGAATTTTTTCTTTTCTTACTAGCAGTCTTTTTTCCTGGCCGTACAACACAAAAAAACTATCCACCGTACGATAAAATCTCTGTCCGCCTGTTCATATTTAAACCAAATTTCCACCGAAAAATAATTGACTCGGCCACCACCAAGCTTATTCCGCTAAAATCAATTCATCTGGTAGTCGAATTATTGAAATACTGTGTGGTGTACCCATACAAGGTAGTCCATCGCCATATTTAATCTTAATCTCTCTTGGGTGATACGAAAGGGTATGAGTATTGAATTAACCGGTCAAACTATATAGACTTTTATTTTTATAATCATACATTAGAAGAATAAAAATATTTACAAGGTATCTTAAAAGTAAGATTAAAATATTTCACTTTATTTCAATAAAGTGAAGGGAAAACATAGGGTCACGTGTTGAGCCCTTTAAAGATTTTAATATTAATATTTCAATTGAAGAAGTGAGGTGTTAAAGTTACTTTTATAAAGTTATAAAAGCAAAATTATTAAAAAGTTTACATTAGAAGGTGACAAAGAAAAAGATTTTAATATTTCAATTGAAGAAGTGAAGTGAAATAGGAGTTTAAAATGGTTAATATATATATGTGAGAGAAATCAATAAAA
>JZKD02S1781232.1:586326-601391 GCA_000966675.3 Picea glauca | reverse complement strand
GCCAACCATTCGAACTCCAACTCACCCTTCTAGAAGATTCCTTCTAGAAGGATCGAGAACTTATTCATTTTCTTCCTTTAGAAACATGTACGCACCCTAACCATTGACACAGTGCAGAAAGTCTGCAGTCAAGCTGAATGAAGAATGCGGAAATTAAGGATTCTCGCAGGAGAGTATATATGCAGCCTGCGAACTATTTTCAAAATATGATTTTGAGAAAATGACAAGTGTAACCTTCTTTAGGAAAATTTTCTTAATGAAGAGTTTGATCTTCCATCATCATGACATAATCGTAATATCATCTTGATAACCGAAAATGTGGATAACAGTAACCCTTCAAGCCATTTTCTTCGAGCACTGCTTCCATCCTGTCCTTCCAAGCAATGTAGTTAGAGTTTCCCTTGAGTGCATACTCCAACCTCAAGCCATTGAAAGACATTTCGATCTTGAATCAGTTGTCGCACCAAGAAAAACTTGCAAATTTGAATGTTATCCAACCACCAAAACTCAACCCTGCAACCCCTCTTCCCTGGGAGGTTCGCACCCCTCCTAAGAGTAGCCTCAAGGAATTTCTCACCCTGCCTGTGTGTAGCCTGCGAACTTTCTTGGGAATTTCGTACCCTTCTCCACTGTAGGTTGAGGGGGGTTCGCACCCTGCCTGTGTGTTTGCCTACGAACTTGCCTGGGAAATTTGCATTGTACTCCACTGTAGGGTGACGGAAGTTCGCACCCTGCTAGTGTATTTTCCTACAATAATGCCAATGAAGTTCGCACCCTGCCTTTGTCTAGGGTGCGAGAATTACTGTTCTTGAAAACGAGTGTAGTCTTTAGTACTAGGGTTTGTAACCTACTAGAGACGGGACCTGCGAGAACACAATTTTGTTCGCACCTCACTTCCGTAGCTCCGTGGCCTCCGTGGCTCTGATACCATGTAGAAATTTTGATACACTTAATGTATTCCTGTTATTCTCCTAATATAACAATTTTCTCTACTGTTAAATAAAAAATCACTTCTACTATTATTCTTGCGGATTAATTAAACCACAATCACAAAGTGAAATATCAATAACACATAACACAGAAGTTTTACCGGGAAAGCGTAAAGCTAAAAACCCCACTATCATATATTATGTATATCTTGAATCATGAAACAATCTCATACAAAACTCTAATCCAAGAGCTCTCAATACAATACAATCATCTCACACTGTCATACACAAATCAGCAAATACCTATGCCAATTCCTAGGTCTAGACAGCTTGCCTCCTCTGCACAATATCTGCAATTTGAATTCTCACAATGATCGAATACAATTGCCTAGTTTGCACATGCTCATAAGCATATCCATTGCATGTGTGATCAAGTCACAATTGATAGCCAAATTGTCCCTTTCACCTGTTATCTCAACTGGGTCTCCATTGGATCTGGTATGCATGTAGTTAACCATGGCGAATCTTCAGTTGCATGTGATTTCACTGAATAACTGAACTCTCACTAGTGCATGTTTAGTTACAACTAGTACAACTAATCTTAACTCACTTAACTACACTTATAATTCTATTACAAATCCAAGTCACTCAGTTGTGAATGAAATAATAGATTAATATTTATTGTCTAATTTAATTAAGGGAAAAGCAAATTAGACACATGTTTCTTGTTGACTTTTCAACATGTACCATGTACTAGAGCATCAATCATATATAAAACTTATACCATATACCATAGCATCAATTATGTATAGACCTGTACAATATCATCAATGAAGTGTCACATGTGCCTCATGCATATGCCACCATATACCAAGTGTTTACCTCAACCATATACCAACATGTCAAATATATGTCATATACCAAACCAGATGTAAGAGTATGCCTTAATCAAACATGTAGCGGAGATGTACCTCAATCAGGTGCCAATGCCTCAATAATATACCAAGTATGTCTCAAGCATGTACCATAACCAAACCCAACAAGTAACCCTCAAATCATACACAAAAACATACATGCAGTCTTGTATCTAACCTGATACAAGATTTTCCGGACATGTAGCCTTTCCTCAATCATCAACAACTTGGCACTATCATATTCCCCAAAATTGGCTTGTCCTCATGGGACTAAGACCTCTTTTCACGCGAAGCCTCGCATGACAGGAACTAGGAAACATGTGGGGGTGCGTCGCGGGACACTAGTTTTCTAACCCAAGGGGGTTAGCCAAATTAGGGTTTCCTAGGAAATTCTTTGTCTCCTCTGCAACCCCAAAACTCCTGCACTTCTCACTCTTTTGCTACCTCAGATTTCATCGTCGCAAACTTGTCAAATAATCACTTTCTCACTTAGATATATCCAATAGAATGTATTAGTGAATGTACTTGTGAATGACTTCTTGAGGTGTATATATACTTTTTCTAGGTAACCTCTTTCATTAATTTTAGGATTTCTTTACTTTCATGTAACAACCAATTTACCCTTACATTAATTGACTTGTAACCAACTGGGGGTTTCTTAACCATTCTTTGGGCCTTCTATCTTCAAAATTCCATAACTCCTCAACTGTGAGGAACCACATGGTGTACCACCTATCACCGGAAATGGAATGATGAGAAATTCCATGAGTGAGTTACCTTCATTTAAATTGTCCTTCATCACCTTTTTCTTTGATCAACTATGGGTTCCATAACCATATCTTTGTGGCTACCGAACTTCTTCAACGATTGACATCAATGACAACAATACTTAAAAAATATTCCCTTTTGGAATTGATGGAAACAATGATGGCATGGTAACACTCATGCTCGTACTCATGCTCCCCCTATGACCATTTCTCCCCCTGTTACCATTGCTCCCCCTGTGACCATTTCTCCCCCTGTCTCCAAGCATGTATTATTTCTCTTTGTTTCCATTCCTTTATTCTGTCTCCCCCACTTTAACATCATTGGAAAAGGGTAATTGTCCTTGGGGCTTCTCCCCATGTCTAAAACCCTCTACTTTCTCTTCATGGTGCTTCCTTGTGTAAATATCTAATGTATATATAAAATAATTCAAAATATTGTTTACTTGGATTCTTCATGTCTTATACTTCTCTCCCTTTGTATTATTATGTTATTATGCCTTGTGTCATGTGGATCACTATGGGGGGAAAAATACTCCAAGTTTCTGTCGAAGATACTCGAAGGTCTCCCTTGGAAGAAGTTTGGTGAAGATATTTGTAATATGCTATTTTGTCCCAGTGTACTCTATCTTGATGTTATTCTCTATAACTTGTTCTCATAGAAAGTGAAACTTGATCGTAATTCGTTTCATCTTGGAATGCATTACTGGATTTTTAGAGATACTTATAGCACTAGTGTTATCACATAGTATCGGAATAGGCTCGTCATATTCCACCTATATATCCTGCAAGTTTTGCTGCATCCAAATAACCTGAGTGAAACATGTTGTTGAAGCACTATACTCTGCTTCTATTGTGGAAAAATATATTGATGACTATTTCTTACTCAACCATGATACCAAACAATCACCTAAGTAGAAAGTTGCTCCACTTGTACTTATTTTTTCATCAATGCTACCTGCACAATATGCATCTGTGTAGGGGACCAAAGATAGACCATTCCCTTTTGGATACCATAATCCAAAATATTTTGTTTCTTTGAGATATATGAATATTCTTTTTATTGCCATAACATGTGTTTCTTTCAGTGTTGCTTGAAATATCACAACCTGTCCAACTGCTTGCATCACATCTGGTCTTGATGTTTTCACATAGATTAAGATGACAATCGTTGATCTGTAGAGTCTCTGATCTCCATACTTAGATTCATCATCCTTACTCAACTTGCAATTGGTCTGCATAGGAGTACTTACGATTTTACAATATTCCATTCCAAACTTCTTCAACATTTCTTTGATGTACTTTGTATGGGAGATGAAAATACCTTTATCATGCTGACATATCTGTAATCCCAAAAATAAAGTCAACTCATTATGCATGTCTTTGGAAAACTTCTAACTCATCCTGTCATCATCGCTCCCAAAGATAATATCATCTACATAAACTTCAATTATCAATATATTGTCTCGATCCACTTTTATGTAGAGATTGTTGTATGCATTTCCCTTCCTAAATCCTTGTTGTTGTAGATACCTACCTAATATTGAATACCATGCTCTGGGGGCCTATTTGAGTCCATACAATGCTTTATTCAACCTGCAAATATAATATTCCTTTTCTGATAGTAGAAACCTTTCATGTTGTTCAATGTAAACTTCTTCTTCTAATTCTCCATTTAGAAAGGTCGGCTTTACATCTATCTGATACACCTTGATTCTTTTGCAACATGCACAGGATAAGATCAATCTAATTGCTTCCATCCTGCAAACTAGGGCAAAGTTCTCTTCAAAATCTATACCTTCAATTTGAGTATATCCTTTGCATACTAACCTTTCTTTGTTTTTGGTTACCTGTCCATCCTCATTTGGTTTTTTTTCTGAAAACCCACTTTGTACCAATTAGGTTCTTGTTCTTCGGCCTTGGAACCAGTTTACATGTGTCATCCTTCTATATCTAATCCAATTCTTCATCCATATCCTTGACCCATTGTTCATCATTGTTGGCTTCTTCAAAACTTCTTTGTTCAATTGTGGATAATAAATCTAGATGTCTTTGTTCTGGTGAATGTATTCTTCTTCGGGTTTCAACTCCTACATATTTATTCCCAATAATTTGTTCTGGTTGATGATTTTTACGTACTCATCGGCTAGGTGTCTTGGGAGGCATCTGTTGCTCATATTTCTATTACTATTCTCCTTGCTTCTCTTCTTCTTATTATTCTACTTCTTCTTCTTTAAACCTTCTTCGTCATCTTTCTCTTTCAAACCTTTGCTTCTTTCTTCACTCTTTCATTCACATGTTTCATCAATTGTTACATTGATGTTTTCCACTATTGTATTGAGTCTTGGACTAAAGCATTTATATTCTTTTCTTTTGATTGAATACCCAGCCAGTATGCCCTTATCAACTCAGGAGTCAAATTTTCCAATCCTCCCATCTTCTCTTTTGATATAGCATTTTCTTCCAAATAATCTAAAATGCTTCACATTTTTCTGTCTTCCTTTCCATAATTCGTAAGGAGTATTATCACTGTACCTTATGAGCATTCCTTTGTTTAGGATATGAATTTGTTTATGTATTGCTTGTGCCCAAAAGATATCACTCAACTTGGAATATTTCAACCTAGTTCTGGCCATTTCCTATACTAATTTGTTCTTCCTTTCGACAACTCCATTTTGATGAGGTGTCTTGGTTGTTGAGAACTATCTTTTTATTCCATGTTCACCATATAAATCCATGAATTCCTTTGATGTAAATTCTCCTCCATTTTCCGATATTAAACACTTGATTTTCGAATCCATCTTGGTTTCAACCATTTCTTTGTATATCTTAAAGTGTTTTAATGTCTCTGACTTCTTCCTCAAAAAGACAAATGTAGTCATTCTTTTGTAGTCATCAACTAGTAGCATAAAATATTGTTCTCCATTTGATCCCTTCATTCTTGTAGGTCCGCATAATTCAGTGTGTACAATCTCCAATGGTTTTTTTGTGGAGTACTCTTTTGGTTTGAACTTGGTCCTATTTTGTTTCCCTTGTAGACAATGCTCACATAGAGTATTTGTTGGCTTTGAAATCTCAGTCATTTCTTTCACTGCTTTATTTCTATTGATTTTGACAAGGTTATCAAAGTTCCAGTGCGAAATTTCGTTTTCATTTCCTAAGAAGCATATTTCCTTTCCAATTTCATCCAAGACATATATGTTGTTTGGGGTTCTTATAGTTGTAGCCATCAACTTGCCTAATCCTTCTTTCCTTATCTCACATTTTTCTAAGTCAAACAAAATTTGGTTTCCTTGATCACACATTTGACTTACACTTAGTATATTTTGCTTCATATCTTCGACCAATAGAACATTTTTTTCCTTGGCATCTTTGCTTCCAATCTTGATTGTGCCTCTACATATAATTTTGGCTAAGTTGTAATTTCCAAACGAAATTGATCCATCTTGTCCCTTCATCAAGGTCAGAAACCTTTTATTGTCACCTGTCATATGCTTTGTGTTTATTTTCTATATGAGATGATCACATATATTTAATAGGATATGTCAATTTCTTGAGTTACAAATGAGCCAAAGTGGATCCTTATTTATACTAAACTAGCCTCCCCAATAGACATTACTTTTCACTTTTCACATTATGAAGACCGACCATAGTGACAAAATTCAACACTCCCTCTTAACTAGGAAGGTATTCATAATGGAAAATTTGACTTGTCTTCTTGGAACTTCTTCTTAGAATGTCTACCTGATGTTGCAAACATCAACACTCCCTCTCAGTGAGAGAATACATACATCGCCATCATATCTTCATTGGAAATTCTTTTTTCATGGAAAGGTTATATCAAATCATAATTAACATCAACAACCTGCCACAACCTGGTCAGTATCTTGACACATGGCATATCATTTATATAGCATCAATTTTTTGCACCATACTCTATCTGAGTAATCAGGCATGATGTTGAATAATTCAGGTGTTGAAACCTATGCACTCAAATAAGTATCACGCAGTTGTCACGCACTCAACGAAGTGTCTCGTGAATACAGGTACCATTCTACCTAATCAGGTCACAATATCATCAATGAAGTGCCTCATGTGCCTCATGCATATGCCACCATATACCAAGTGTATACCTCAACCATATACCAACATCTCAAAGATATGTCATATACCAAATTAGATGTAAGAGCATGCCTCACTCAAACATGTAGCCAAGATGTACCTCAATCAAGTGTCAATGCCTCAATAATATACCAAGTATGTCTCAAGCATGTACCATAACCAAACCCAACAAGTAATGCTCAAATCATACACATAAACATACATGTAGTCCTATAGTTGACTTGATACAAGATTTTATAGACATGCATCCTTTCCTCAGTCATCAACAACCTGGCACTAGCATATTCCCCAAAATTGTCTTGTCCTCACGAGACTAAGACCTCTTTTCACTCGGAACCTCGCATGAAAGGCACAAGGCAACCCGCGGGGGTGCCTCATGGGACACTAGTTTTCTTACCCATGGGGGTTGGCCAAATTAGGGTTTCCTCATAAATTCTCGCTCTCCTCTAAAACCTTGAAACTCCCGCACTTCTCACTCTTTCGCTAGCTCAGATTTCACCATTGCAAACTTGCCAAAATATCACTTTCTCACTTAGAGATTTTCAATAGAATGTATGAGTAAATGTACTTGTGAATGACTTCTTGAGGTGTATATATACTTTTTCTAGGTAACCTCTTTCCTTAATTTTAGAAATTCTTTACTTTCTTGTTACACCCACTTTACCCTTACATTAATGGACTTGTAACCAACTAGTGGTTTCTTAACCATTATTTGTGTCTTCTAACTTCACAATTCCATAACTACTCAACCATCAAGAAACGCATGGTGTACCACCTATTACCAGAAACTGAATGATGAGGACTATCCATCCATGAGTGAGTTACCTGCATTTACACTATCCTTCATAACCTTTTTCCTTGATCAAATATGGGTCCCATAACCATACCTCTGGGGCTTCCAGGCTTCTTCAAGAGTTGACATCAATGACAAAAATATTTCAACAATATCCCCCTTTTGCGTTGATGGAAACATTTATGGCATTGTAACACTCATACTCCCCCTGTGACCATTGCTCCCCCCGTGACCATTGCTCCCCCTCTTACCATTTCTCCCCTTGTGATGATTTCTCCTCTTGTCTCCATGCATTTTTTCTTTCTCTCTGTTTCCATTCCTTTGTTCTTTCTCTCATCCTTTGATATCAATGGAAAAGGGTAATTCTCCTTGGCTATTCTCCCTTTTTCTACAAACCTCTACTCTCACATCATGGTTCTTCCTTGTGTAAATATCTAATGTATATAAAAAATCTTTCAAAATATTCTTTAATTGGATTCTTCATGTCTTCTACTTCTCTCCCTCTGTCTTACTATGCCCGATGTCATGTGGATCATTGTGGGGAAAAAACTACTTCAATTTTTAGTCAAACATACTCAAAGGTATCCCTCGGAAGAGCTTTGGTGAAGATATCTGCAATATGCTATTTTTTCCCAGTGTACTCTAGATTAATGTTTTTCTCTGGAACCTGTTACCGTAGAAAGTGAAAGTTGATAGAAATGTGTTTCGTCTTGGAATGCATTACTAGATTCTTAGAGATACTTATAGCACCGGTTTTATCACAGAGTATCAGAATAGGCTCGTCATATTCCACCTGTATATCCTGCAGGGTTTGCTTCATCTAAATAACCTGAGTGTAACATGGCCCTGCCGCAATATAATTTTCTTCTATTGTGGAAAAAGATATTGATGATCATTTCTTGCTCAACCATGATATCAGACAATCACCTCAGTAGAAATTTTATCCACTTGTACTTCTTATATCATCAATGCTACCTACCCAATCTTTGGATACAAAGATAGATCATTCCCTTTTGGATACCATAATCCAAAATCTTTTGTTTCTTTGAGATATCTGAATATTCTTTTTACTACTATAACATGTGTTTCTATCCGTGTTGCTTGAAATATCACAACCTATCCAAATGCTTGCATCACATCCAGTCTTGATGTTGTCACATAGAGTAAGATATCAATCGTTGATATGTAGAGTCTTTGATTTGCATCCTTAGATTCATCATCCTTTCTCAACTTGCAATTGGTCTGCATAGGAGTACTTACAGGTTTACAGTCTTCCATTCCAAACTTCTTTAGCATTTCTTTGATGTACTTGGTCTGGGAAATGAAAATACCTTTATCACGTTGACATATCTATAATACCAAAAATAAAGTCATTTCATTCTACATTTATTGGAAAACTTCTAACTCATCATGTCATCATCGCTCCCAAATATAATATCATCTACATAAACTTCATTTATCAATATATTGTCTCGATCCACTTTTATGTAGAGATTTGTGTTTGCATTTCCCTTCCTGAATCCTTGTTGATGTAGATCCCTGTTCAATCTTGAATACCATACTCTAGGGGTCTATTTGAGTCCATACAATGCTTTCTTCAGCCTGCAAACATAATCTTCATTTTTTGATAGTAGAAACCCTTTAGGTTGTTCAATGTAGACTTGTTCTTCTAATTCTCCATTTAGAAAG
The DNA here is from genome assembly GCA_000966675.3 of Picea glauca. Taxonomy (NCBI): domain Eukaryota; kingdom Viridiplantae; phylum Streptophyta; class Pinopsida; order Pinales; family Pinaceae; genus Picea; species Picea glauca. The sequence goes on along the minus strand of JZKD02S1781232.1, from coordinate 592,180 downwards.
GCCGAATTTACATCCATCTGATACACCTAGATTATTTTGGAACATGCATAGGCTATGATCAATCTGATTGTTTCCATCCTTACAACTAGGGAAAAGGTATCTTCAAAATATATACCTTCAATTTGAGTATATCCTTTTCATACTAACCTTGCTTTATTTATGGTTACCTTTCCATCCTTATTCAATTTGTTTCTGAAAACCCACTTTGTACCAATCGGGTTCTTTTTCTTCGGCCTTGGAACTAGTTCCCATGTGTCATTCTTATTTATTTGATCCAATTCTTCATCCATAGCCTTGACCCAGTGTTCATCATTGTTGGATTTTTCAAAACTGCTTGGTTCAATTGCCAATAAAAATTCTAGATGCCTTTGTTATGGTGAACGTATTCTTCTTCAGGTTTCAACTACTGCATATTTATTCCCAATAATATGTTCTGGTGGATTATTTTTTCTGCACTCGTTGGCTAGGTATCTTGGGAGGTATATGCTTCTCATATTCCTATTGTTATGCTTCTGGATTTTCTTCTTCTTCTTCTTCTTCTTCTTCTTCTTATTCTTCTACTACTACTACTTAATCTTCTACTTCTTCTTATTTTAGACCTTGTTCATCATCCTTCTCTTCCAAACCTTTGCTTCTTTCTTCGATCTTTCGTTCAATTGTTTCTTCAATTGTTACATCGATTATTTCCACTATTATGTTGAGTCTTGGACTAAATCATTTATATGCTTTTCTTTTTCTTAAATACCCAACCAATATGCCCTTATCAACTCAAGAGTCAAACTTTCCAATCCTGCCTTCTCTTTTGATATAGCATTTGATTCCAAATACTCTAAAATGCTTCATATTTGTCGGTCTTCCTTTCCATAATTCATAGGGAGTCTTACCACTATTACTTATGAGCATTCCTTTGTTCAAGATATGAATTTTTGTATGTACTACTTGTGCCCAAAATATGTCACTCAACTTAGAATCTTTCAACATGGTTCTGGCCATTTCCTATATTGTTTTGTTCTTCCTTTCGAAAACTCCATTTTGCTGAGGTGTCCTAGATAATGAGAATTGTCTTTTTATTCCATGTTCGCCACAGAAATCCATGAATTCCTTTGATGTAAATTATCCTCCATTGTCTGATCTTAAACACTTGACTTTCAATTCCATCTTGGTTTCAACCATCTCTTTGTATACCTTGAAGTGTTTGAATGCCTCAGACTTCATCCTAAGAAAGATAAATGAAATCATTCTTGTTTAGTCATCAACCAGTAGAATAAAATATGGTTCCCCATTTGATCTCTTCATTATTTTAGGTCTACATAAGTCAGTGTGTACAATCTACAATGGTTTTGTTGTGGAGTACTCTTTTGATTTTAATTTGGTTCTCATTCGTCTCCCTTGTAGACAATGCTCACATAGAGTATCTGTTGGCTTTGAAATCTCGGGCATTTCTTTCACCACTTCATTTCCATTCATTTTGACAAGGTTATCAAAGTTCATGTGGCCCATTCTTTTGTGCCAGATTTAACTTTAATTTTCCTTTCCTAAGAAACATTTTTCCTTTCCAATTTCATTCAAGACATATATGTTGTTTGGGGTTCTTATAGTTGTAGCCACCAACTTTCTTGATCCTTCTTTCCTTATCTCACATTTTTCTAAGTCAAACAAAATTTTGTGTCCTTGATCACACATTTGACTTACACTTAGTATATTTTTCTTCATATCTTCAACCAATAGAACATTTTTTTCCTTGGCATCTTTGCTTCCAAGCTTGATTGTGCCTCTACCTATAATTTTGGTTGAGTTATCATTTTCAAATGAAACTGATCCATCTTGTTCCTTATTCAGGGTCAAAAACATGTTCTTGTAACCTGTCATATGCTTTGTGTTGATTTTTCTGTATGAGATGATCACATAGATTTACTAGGACCAGTATTGCATGCATGCAAAATTTTCCGCACATATGCTTATTGGAGAAGTCACTTAAATAGAACAATCTTTCCAATAAATTGACATTTTCCTCATTTGCAAACATACAGTCACGCTCCATCTCTCTGAATTTAACACCTCCATGATGTTTTTGATCAACTACTTGATGTCGAGTTTAAAGGATACACAGGCCCATTATTTTGGTATTTAATTTTGTCTTCTACCATGGTTGTTTTAGAATGCATTTTAAAGAATTTTGTGTCACCAGGTATATATGCAAATATTTGATCATAAGCAACAACACTTATGTGGCTCGAGATATTTCCTTCCATAAAAAAATTTCAACATTTTCAATAAGACTCATCAAGCAACCTTATGAATGTGTATCGACAAGCAACATTCAATTGATATATTCCTTGAAGTCATATGTTGATACTGTTTTGCTAGTTTAGGTCTTGATCAAGTTCTATTGTTATCTTTGATGAAATCATTTACACCATGTCACTGAGATCATGGAACCATGATTTTGACCATGCTACGATAGACAAAGGATGTCCACAGAGATCATAGTTCATTTGTTAGGAATGAGAACAAGTTGAGAGAATAGGTTTCCTTGTCAAAGATGTTCATGATATAATTGCAAGGATGCCAAACTGAGTTTCCACGAAGTCTACATTTGTCTCCTTTTCTTTCAAATGCAAAATCCACATTGACATACGCAAAATGTGATATCAACTAAAATGGGTTTTTTTCACTACTTCTCATGTCCATCTTGATCACTCCTCACCAAATACTCATATTTATATAGAACACCAACAACACACATTAAAACTATTAAAGAACATATTGAAAATAAGTATAAACTCCCATTGGTATGGTGCTTAACCAAGCCCAACCTACAAGCCCACAATTTTATTCAACAACAACAATTCAACACTTCGAGCAATCGATGTCAACATACCACCCACTTTTCTTGTGTTGAGCTTGTAGAGAAAGTGAGCATTCTTTAGTGTTTAATTGATCTTGCTTCCTTCTCCATATATTTTTTTGTTTCTTGTTTGATACTCTTCTTCTTTGTATTCATGGATGCCTTGAATGATGCTTCCTTCATAAATGGTTTATCTTGTTCTATCCTCATTTCACAAGCTGTGAATATTCCATGTAGCTCGTACATGCTCAAATTGTCAAGATATGTTTTTCCTTCTAGGGATGATATCTTAGGATCAAATCTCATAGGAAGATATCTTAGAACCTTTTGAACAATCACGGATTCATCAACTTCTTCTCCTAGTCCTCTAATAGTGTTTACTCTTTCATCAAATCGTAGAAAGTAGGTTGCAATTTCTTCATCTTCCTTCATCTTTAATTGCTAAAAATTAGCTCTAAGGGTTTGAAGATTAGCTCCTTTGAATTTGGCATATCCTTCATAAATATTTTGAAGTTTATCCCAAATATCCTTCACAGTGTTGCAATGCATAACCTTGACAATTATTAAATCATCCAGACTGCTTAGAATGGTTCCTTTATTCTTTGAATTGTTTTCGTTGAGTTTCTTTCCATCTTTTTCAGTTGGGGGAGTGTCTGGTATTGTATATTTGTCTACCATTGACTTACAAACATCAAATCCTTGTGTCTGTAAAAAGGATTTCATCCTTTTATTCCAGAAGGCATCATTCATACCATCAAACCACAATATATATTCTTCAACTTTATCAGTAGTGTTCAGCAGTTTATCATTAGCATTTAATATATCATCAGCAGCATAAATCAACAGTGCATAATAAACAATCACATAGTACATTGGAATTTACGTGGAAACTCAAATGGGAGAAAACCACAAAATACTTTTCTTATATATCAAAGAATCCATTCATTGGAAGCACCAACTTCCCAATTTTTTAGCTGCAAGTAGAAGGAGGCTACAACCCCCTATTTACAGGCTCCAACCTAAAGGAAGCTACAACTCCCTGAATTCTCTAGCTCCAACCAAAAGGAGGCTACAACCCCCTGATTCTCAGGCTCCAACTTGAAGGAAGAGCCAATTCCCTGTGTTCTCTGGCACTAATCGGAAGGAGGCTACAACCCCCTTTCCTTGCCTTGTCCTGTCTCCCTAAAATATAAGTGTATATCGAACTGTCACTACCACAATCATTGTCACTATCACATCAACCGGTATCATGTCAACCTGTCACTGTATCCAACGTGTCACTATCACCAACATGTCACTGTCACCAACCTGTCACTGTCACTGCAACATCAACTTGTAACTGGTCATCAACATGTGCTATACCAAAACCTGTGCCATACCATGCATCAATTGTGTACCAATAAATGTAGTATAACATGCATCAGTCATGTACCATAAGATATGCCAAATGTAGATACCATGACATCAATAATGACATGTATCCAATCATGTACCATGTACTAGAGAATCAATCATATATAAAACATGTACCATATACCATAGCACCAATCATGTATATACATGTACAATATCATCAATGAAGTGCCTCATGTGCCTCATGCATATGCCACCATATACCAGTTGTATACCTCAACCATATACCAACATCTCAAAGATATGTCATATACCAAACCAGATGTAAGAGTATGCCTCACTCAAACATGTATCCAAGATGTACCTCAATCAAGTGCCAATGCCTCAATAATATACCAAGTATGTCTCAAGCATGTACCATAACCAAACCCAACAAGTAACCCTCAAATCATACACATAAACATACATGTAGTCATGTAGTTGACCTAATACAATATTTTACATGCATGTAGCCTTTCCTCAGTCATCAGCAACCTGGCACTAGCATATTCCCCAAAATTGTCTTGTCCTCACGTGACTAAGACCTCTTGTCATGCGGAGCCTCGCATGATAAGCACTAGGCAACCCGCAGGGGTGCCTTGTGGGACACTAGTTGTTTGACTCACATGGGTCAGCCAAATTAGGGTTTCCTCATAAATTATTTCTCTCCTCTACAACCCTGAAACTCCCGCACTTCTCACTCTTTCACTACCTCATATTTCACCATCGCAAACTTGCCAAAAGATCACTTGCTCACTTAGAGATATTCAATAGAATGTATGAGTGAATGTACTTGCGAATGACTTCTTGAGGTGTATATATATTTTTCTAGGTAAACTATTTCCTTGATTTTAGGACTTCTTTACTTTCTTGTTACAACCACTTTACCCTTACATTAATTGACTTGTAACCAACTAGGGGTTTCTTAACCATTCTTTGGGGCTTCTAACTTCACAAGTCCATAACTCCTCAACCGTGAGGAACCACATGGTGTACCAACTATCGCCGGAAACGGAATGACGCGGACTATCCATCCATGAGTGAGTTACCTGCATTTTCATTTTCCTTCCTGACCTTTCTATTTGATCAACTATGGGTTCCATAACCATACCTTTGGGGCTAGCATACTTCTTCAAGGGTCGACATCAATGACATCCAATATTTCAACACATAGCCCCTCATCGTTACCATCTCTCATACTGCAGGAAATGATTATTATTATTATTGATTATCACAATCTACAAAATACATATCTCAAGCCCCAACCATATTAATTCATATGGGTTATCCCACCTACAACATAATTGGTCACCATCCTAATTCACACTTAAACAATTAAATTATGATTCATGGGGATTAAAACTAGGGATGTTACATCCCCTCCCCCTTATTTTTGCATTGTCCTCTGTGCACAGCATCATATAGGTTTATATACATATTACAATACTAGGATATCAAACCTAACATCACATAGGCATTCTATCCCAAACATTTGCATATAGGCACCCTAGCCAAGACATATATACTTAAACACTCCAACCCAAAAACCATACATAATGATTTCACTATTTATAATTATTGCAGCAATTCCAACCAGCAATATTTCATTCATCT
>JZKD02S1781232.1:546369-567061 GCA_000966675.3 Picea glauca | reverse complement strand
TGAGTTGGGTGCATTCACTAAGTCTCCCATGCTTACGTTGTGAGCAATTTCATTCGAGATTCAATTTAGATAGATAATTATTTCTCCAGCTATGCTTCCATTCGAGCTTTGACCACATGGTTGTAGCTTCATTTTTATGCATGCAACAATCTCCACAACATCTTGTTCACAATTTATCGTTGATTCAAACAAAGAAGCTCTCCTCCACAACAAAAAAAATACATACAACAATATGGGGTGCCTAAAACCCTGAGATCTCTGGTTATTAGGAAGATCGATGAGAAAACCTCCTATAAACTCATGGGTTAGAAAAACGAACCTCCCTAGCTACAACCCTTTGGAAAGAGTGACATTCACATTCACTTTTCAACAGGGGCTGTAGGCAGATCTCTATCAGCTTACTGTAAACAAAGCAGGCCCTTGGCTTTCTTTGCAAACTCGATTGGAAATATCCATGTATAATAAAATTTTTATTTTTATTAGGATATGCAGAGTCAAACTTAAAAAAATAAAAACAACCCAGATTCAATTTGAAACATTTGCCAGAGTGCTATCGTTGTCTTGATAAGCATAAACTACAAATTCTCGACATTGATTTTAGACAATGTTTGGGTGCTCCCATGGCCCTTAAATCAGATCCATGGACTTATTAGATCGGATCAAGGCAAATAAATCGATTTGTAACGAAGATTTGAAATAATTTTACAATCACAAGAACATGCATACCAGATCCGTTTGTTTGCATCACTTGCTTTCCTCCTTCCAGCGATGCGTGGAGTTGTGCTCTATCTCTGCATTCCAGATTGTTGCAGGTAATGCTTCACTATGAATAGATCGTGTCCAAGAGCTGTAGATCTCCAACACCATAGTGATAGGCCTTCAATTGCATATTTCAAACAAATTCACCTTCCATGGATCACCACCATGGCTCTCAAGATTAACAGGCCCTTAAGAACTATAAGAGCTCTGATACCAATTGTAGAAATTGAGCATAATAATATTAAGACAAGAAGATTGGCGGAAAATGCCTCAAGCCATAATTCTCAACATTGTATTCATCTTATTGATACAAATATATAATACAATAATGAAACCACCTCAATTGTTCTCACATCGACACCTCATAAGGAGATAAGGTAGGAGGAGACAATATAGGAATCTAGAAATACACTTAGGATGACAACTATATCCTAGTATGTAAAATATACAAAGGTGGAATACTAAAACTTAATGATTGTATATGAGAAAGAGGTTAACAAGTCCAGGTCCTCATGACTCACCCCCAGACATGGTTGGAATCTACTCAATGTGCCAAGGAAGCAAAATAGTTTGTATTTTCCCAGCACCGCAAACCCTCTTTTCTTCCTCGTACTCACCCTCTCAATCTTGTCCCTCATCCCACACCTCTCAAGATCTTGAAATTAACTCAAGAAGAAATGGTTGAATGTCAACTCAAGGGTCTTTGTTATAATTGTGATGAAAAATATTTTCCCGGGAACAAGTGTAATGAAAAAAAAAAAATTATGTCCATTTCTAAGAATCTTGCTGACAAACTGGTTGAAGTTTCCCTTGTGGAAGAGCTACCCCCAACAAATGATACTACTCCACTCGCTAATCCTCCTGAAGTTGAACTATTGATTTCGATGCACGCCTTCACTGGTTTTTCTTACCCCCAAACCCTCAAGCTAATTGGCTACATTAAGCATAGGAAAGTCATAATCCTTGTTGATAGTGGCAACACCCATAATTTTATCCACCATCGCATTACCCAAGAAATCAATTTTTATATCCATGCAGTCAAAAATTTTCAAATCACGATTGCCAATGGAGGTTCCATGAAATGTGGTGGGCATTGTGAAAATGTGCACCTACAAATTGGTTAGTACCACCTGAAATCTCATGTGTTTGTTATCAACATGGGTGGTTGTGACTTTGTTCTTTGTATTGAATGGTTACACATGCTAGGACCCGTCCTCATGTGTTTTAAGGAATTAACCATGCAATTCCAACACAAGGGAAAATAGTATAAGTTCCAAGGCATCACAACAGGCTCCCTTGAAAACATCAATTCCCATTGAATGGAAAATCTCCTCAAAAAAGGTCACTCAGGAATCATTTCCAAACAATTCCATTCCATTCAAGTAGTTGAGACACCCTTTGTGCATCCTAACCTCCAATCTATCCTCTCCAAACACCAAGTTGTTTTTTCCTCTCCCTAGGGACTTTCCCCTTCGCATGGTGTTCATGATCATTCCATTCCTCTAGTCCCAAGTAGCCTTCCTCCCAATGTTCTCCCTTATCATCATCCCTTTTCTCAGAAGAATGAAATTGAGAAAATTGTTAAAGAATTGATCGACGCAAGTGTTATCCATCCTAGTACCAACAACTATTCTTCTCCTGTGGTCATGGTACTCAATAAATAAGGCACTTGTAACATGTGTCTCGACTTGTGTTCCCTCCACAAACTCACCATCAACGACAAATTTATCATTCTTGTCATCAATGACCTGTTGGATGAATTGAGTGGTGCTCAGTACTTTACTAAACTTGATATTTCTTCTGGCTACCACCAGATACGTATGAAAGAGGAAGACTTTCCCAAGACTGCATTTATAACGCATTAGGGTCACTATGAGTTGTTGTTCATTCCCTTTGTCCTGTGTAATGCTCTCTCCACTTTCCAAAGTCTCATAAATCGCGTCTTTCATGCTTTCCTCCGTCATTTTTGTTGGAGATATTACACACACCTAGGATTCTCTTTTTATTTTATTTTCCTAAGTTTATTTGGCTATGTTGAGGGTCCCTTAGTCTGATATATTCTCCCATCATTGAGAATATTATCCCCTATACAAGGGTGACACATACCCTCCAATAAAATCTTAGTTATCGTTCAGTTAAACTAGTTGAGTGAAGTGTTCAATGTCAACATTGGTTATATCACCCAGTGTTGCATGATAACCTCAATATCATCACTAGTAATGCGCACTTGCATTGGTATCATCACCAGTAATGTGCACTTGCATTGGGATCATCACCAGTAATTCACATTCTACATGTGTGAGTGCTCTCATCCTCATTTCACTTCAGTTTGGCTAGTTAATTGACGACCACGTGGCCAGTTAAATAGGACTAGGTGGCAGTTGACTCCAATGACTGTCAGTGTGTGTCAGATCTCTCTAGAACACTCCTAATTCAAATTAGTTGACTATTGTGGTGATCTAGTTGTGTGATACATATTATATCACTTGTATTGTATCATTTTTCTCATTCGGTTAATAGAAACTATTTCATTCTTTCCTCCATTTTTGTCTTCTCTTCACAACATTTGTAAGTTGTGTATGTTTGATTTTTAGATACATATTTTGTGCGGGTATCTTAAAAACTCTACATGGTATCAGATCCCACAGGCCACTATCAAGGATCGTCAGCGACACTCTTTTGCAGGTACCGAAGAGGGAACAAAGCAATAGGAAAGATGGAATCTATGTTTACTCGTTGACAATACTTCTCATGCTTCATAATTATTTGGAGTGGAAGCCAAAGATTCTACTTATTCTCAGAGGTAGAGGATTATACTAAATAACCATGGAAATGGAAGTAGAGCTTGATTCCACCGATGAGAAAAATTACTTTCTCAATAGACAATATATGTCCATAAGATGTATCTGTATGTTTATTTCTCCTTAACTTTTCCATCAAGTATATGATGAATCACAAGACTCAACTCCAAATGAATTATGGACCATATTGGAGGTTATATTTGTGAATAAGGAATATTGCATGCAAAAGGTTGACAAGATAGATTCAGTAGAAAATCCATTGGAAGATCAATCCTCTCAGTTTGAAGAGCCTTCTACACAGGTATCTGCACAAATTTTTGTTCCATTCATTGAAGATGATGTCTACTCCATTTTAGATTTATTTCCTGAATCGTATATGAAATATATTTTCCATGCATATCAGGAGCCACATGCAGATACTTTTTCATGCACCATTCATGCATCCCATGAGCCACATGCAGATACTCCCATGCATGCATCTCAAGAACCAAAAACGGGGTTGCACACATCAGATTCACTTATGACATTTTCTAAGAAAAATTTGCAAAAACAAATTGGGAATTTGAATTCCTCTTAGAAAAATGCCCAATTTCAAAAAAACAATCGTCCAAAACGGAGTCTGAGAAGTGAAGTTATAACTATTTTAAAATAATAAAAAATTCAGCGTTTTTCCAAAAACGGTTGTATGATTTTCAAATTTGGATATTCCTCTTTACAATAAGAGAAAGTGGATATGTGTGGACATCTCACTCATGCATCTGCATCATCAGATCCATACAAACATCTACATCTTCAACAAAATCTTCATCAATCTTAAAATTTCACATTTGCAAGGTCTCCTTGGAGGGAAGGACATAGTTTCCTAGCAATCGTCTTTCTCTTCTTTTGATACATTGTATTTTGAGAGGGGCGGGGCGGGGAGAGAGTTCATGTTAGAAAAACAGGATCATGGAGAATTAAAATAAAAAAAATGCAGAAATAAAACAAAGAAGATACACAATAGAATAGAGACACAAATATATGTGGTTCACCCAGTGTGGGCTACATCCACCAGAGAAATTGCCAGGTCCTTCCTTTTTATTATCTAGCAAAATGAAGGGATACAACCTACAGCTCAACCATTGTAACTTCCTATTATTTCTCGCACAGTATCCTCTCTCAGAATTGATCCAGGTGGATATCGGTGGCCACCCACTTTTTCCAACTGGCTCAAAATAGTTTTCTGGCAATTTTGGTAATTTACTATTTTTAGCAGTTTTTCACTTCCGGAGCCGTTTTGAGCCCCTAAATGATGTTTTTGGGGAAAAAAGAGAGAAATATAGAAATTCCTTCAATATTTCACCCAAAATGAATCTCCTCAACAATACCTTTCCAATGGGCTATCATACGCCTAAAACGAAGATCGTATGCAAAAGTTACAACCCCGGGAAGTTGATGTACTAACTTACCCAAACGGGGCCCACATGACTTTTCGCGCTTCATCTCCTACGGTTAGGTTTTTGGATGTCTAGAGTTTTAGGCATTCTTGTTTATTATAAAAATTCCTTCAAAGCCTCATTGTAATTATCTTCTTGCAAATGAGCGTAGCCGTCACATCTCTTCTCAGAGATAAGTCGCCACCATTCCAGCAAGCTTGTTTCCGCTGCATTTTACAGTTTCAACTTATTTCCTTATTGGATAGAAAACCAATTTTATTGTATCTTTGTTATTTCATGTTAATCACCTGTTAATAATCTATAGTCATTTCATTCTTCTCATAAAATCCGAATTAGTGGTATCAGAGCGGTCTGCTCCTTGTCGTCTTAATGCATGTTCCCAACGAGGTCAGAGTACAAAGAGTTGGGTCTCGAGCTTGTTTCTCTTGAGGAAAAAATATCTCGCACGCCCAAGCGACCTCTCATGGCAGCAGAAAAGAAAGATGACGGGACAGGATATCCTTTCAAACTATTGATTGAAGAAGCCCTAACACAACAGAGGAACGAGATGATGTATAGTTTTGCGCAAATCCCTCGACGGCTACTGACAAGCGATGCGTCTTCTTCGAGTGGAGGTGTTTCCCCCTTCAAGGTACAAATAAACTTTGATATTCCTATATTTGAAGGTCATATAAATGTAGATGTTGTAGACAAGTGGTTGAATCTACTAGAAGGGTATTTTTATGTCAATAACTTTTCGAATAGAGAAAATATTACTTTTGTGCTCCTCAAAGCCATTCCCCATGTCAAAGATTGGTGGGAAACTTTCTTTGAGCAAAAGGAAACAGAGGAACCCTCATTATTTACAATCATGGCCACCTAGGAATCCTTAATAGATGTTATTAAGGAACAATACTACCCTGTCGGAAGTTATGACGAATTGTATACCAAATGGACCACACTGCGGCAAGAAAGAGACCAAGCAGTGCCAAATTTCACAAATATCTTCCATACCTTTTGCACCAAGCTGGGTATCAAAGATTCAAAGTGACATCTAGTGCTCAAGTATTGCGGTGCTCTGCATAGATACATCTAGACCAAAATGAAATTTATGGATATCTCATCCTTGGGTGCGGCCTACCGATATGCCATCAAAATCGAGCAAAAGCTCAAACAAAAGACGCGGCAATTTGGGCCTGGGAACCCCTCACAACAAAAGCCAGGGAAGGGTGGCCCCAACCCATAGAAAAAAGGACAGAGAAAATATGGATAGTATCAGGACAACCAGTCCAAGCCGCAAGCAAATAAGGACACCGGAAAGACAAAGAAAGATACTGGGAAGTGGTGCAACGTCCATCAGATCCCTTGGCATAACACTGTTGACTATCAATCAATGCAGTCACTGGTGGTCGAAGTGAAAGCCTCTGAATCAGATGCGAGTTCTGAATTTGAGCCAGAACTAGAAAAGGGAAGATGGGTCATTGATGTGGAACCCAGTGCCACCATTGCTACCACCAAGCTCCAACCTGGTGAACCAGACAAGCCATAAGAAGGAGATCACCTCTTCCATTCGCAGATGTGGTTAAAAGGAACCCCGCTGCACTTCATCGTTGATAGTGGTAGCCAAAAGAACCTCATCTCAGCAGAGGTCGTCAAGCAGTTGGCCCTGCTGACAACGCCGCACCCACAACCCTACACCATTGGATGGCTCTGCCAAGGAAGTGATCTCCGCGTCAGCCAACAATGTTGATTATCGTACGACATCAAGCCCTTCAAAGATGAGGTATGTGTGATGTTGCTCCTCTCGAATTTTGTGATGTTCTTTTGGGCCAACCTTATTTATGGAAATGTCATGATGTATATGAGTCTAGGCCTCGTAGTCTTATTATTGCTTTCAACAGGAAATTGTACAGGATACCTGAGGCAGTCCCACCTAGTGTTATTTCCTTGATCTCTACTAAGCAATAAAGGAAGTTCATCTCTCAGATGGGGAAGTTTGTCTTCTTTGTGATTCGCTCTCAGAATAAGCGAAAGATCACAGCCACATCCAGGGTCTCTGCAGCTAACCTCTCCACATGGTAGAAGCAAGTAGATAAGGTCGTGGAAGAATACACGAATATCTTCTCCTCACCTATCGGGGTACCTCTGCACTACTAGGTCAATCACCCCATCGATCTGACCCCCGATGCACCCTTTCCCAATGGGCCGGTCTATCATCTCTCTCTGTTAGAGAATGAGGAGATCAAGTGACAGATTCAAGAACTGCTCCACAAGGGGCACATCCGTCCCAGCTCATCACCTTGCGGGAGCCCAATCGTGCTGGTACAGAAGAAAGATGGAACCTGGCAACTCTGCATTGATTACCAGGGTCTGAATAAAATCACAGTCAGAAACCGATCCCTGATTCCCCGAATCGACGACCTCCTTGATCAACTCATGGGGGCCAAATAATTCAGTAAGATTGATCTGAAGTCTGGCTACTACCAGGTTCCGATAGAACAGACAGATGTATGGAAGACTGCCTTCAAGTCAGAGGAAGGCCTTTTTGAATGGTTGGTCATGCCCTTTGGTTTGACAAATGTTCCAACAACTTTCATGAGGATGATGGACGATATCCTACAACCATTCACCAATAATTTTGTAGTGGTGTATCTATATAACATTCTCATTTACAGCAAGACTTGGGTCGAACACTTGCACCATATTCAGCAGGTTATGCACACCCTGCGGCAGTACAAGTTATACGCCAACTTGGAAAAATGCTCCTTCGGCATGGACAGGGTCCATTACCTGGGATACATTGTTGATCAGCATGGCGTACATGTGGATCCATCCAAGATCCAAGTCATCTGTGACTGGCCAGACCCAACCATACTCACTGAGCTTCGAAGCTTCTTGGGCCTTGCCAATTTCTACCACAGGTTCGTGTTGGGATTCTCCCATATTGCATGGGCCCTCAGCCAAATAACCAAGGGTGGTAGTTAGGTGAAACTTGTGTGGGGTCGGTCCCAAAAAAAAACGTTCGATGATTTGAATCAGTGCTTGTGGTCAGCCCTAGTACTTTCACTACCATACCTACAAAAACCCTTTGAAATCGAGACAAATGCTTTAGACTATGTTGTGGGCATCGTTCTCACTCAGCACGGCCACCCCATGGCCTATAATAGTGAGACACTATCATATGTTTTTTGTAAGTACCCTACTTACAACAAAGAAATGTACTCCATTGTGCAAGCCTGTCGCCAGTGGAGACATTACATTCTTGGGAAGGAGATAGTCATCCACAGTGATCATAAGCCACTGCAGTTCATGCAGACACAAGGAAAATTGCAGAACGAACACCATCAAAATTGGTCCACATACTTGTAGCAATTCCACCTCAACATCAAGTATAAAATAGGAAGCACCAATCCCATCATTGATTTCCTTAGCAGACCGCCAATCACGGCACTCACCACGGTGCTAGACTCTTGCGGCCATGAGACCTCTGGATGGCCCCAACTCTATGAGATAGACCCAGACTTCACCACCACCTACCAAATGTTGGGTGCAAATGCAATTGTCGATAATTCCCATCTTCAAGATGGGTTGTTGTGTCGTCTAGGACATATCTGTGTTCCATCAAGTGAGTGAGTGAAGTTGATCTAGGAAGCCCACTACAGTCAGGTGGCAGGACACTTCGGTTTTGAAAGGACAGTGGCGATGCTACAGAAACATTTCTACTGGTCAAAACTTCGACAGGAGGTCATCAAGTATATTAGGTCCTACAGTGCTTGCGTTATTTCCAAACCGACCACTAAGAAACAGGGCATGTACACCCCTCTTCCTACTCCTGATAGGCCATGGGAATTTGTCTCAATGGACTACAAGTCGGGCCTCCCATCCACCAAGTGGGGAAATGACTATGTTTTTGTGGTTGTTGATCTCTTTTCTAAGATGGTGATTCTGGTTGCTTGCAAGAAGAGCATCACAGCAGAGGCCACTGCCAAGATCTTCTTTGAATGAGTCTGGGTACATTTTGGACTCCCACAAACCATTGTCTCAGATCGGGACAGTCAATTTCTCAACACATTCTGGTCAAGCCTCTGGTCACTGCTGGACACAAAGCTCACAAATCCATGGCCTTCCACCCCCATAAAAATGGCCAAACCGAGGTCGTAAATCAAATGATTGTGCATATCCTTTGCATGTATAATTCCAAGAACCCTCACACATGGGATGAGATAATTCCCTATGTCCAGCATAGCTGCAACCGAGCCTTGCATAGCTCAATCGAACACAACCCCTTTCAGGTGGGGTTGGGATTCCAACCATTGGGTCCCATAGATGTTGCACTTCCCCTTACAGTCACCTCGACCGACTCATCTCCTGCTCCAATTGAAGCTAAAAAAGCCACCCAGTTCATTTAACGGATCCAACACATCCGCCAACAGATTCAGGATATCCTACAGAAGTCCAATGACAAGTACAAGTAGCGCCATGATCAACATCAGGTGCCACATAAGTTTCAGGTGGGAGACAAATTCTAGTTGCACTTGCAAAAAGAACACCTTACAGGACCCTGTCGGAAGCTTCGCCCACTTCATTATGGATGTACACCATCACCAAGGCCGTGGGAGATAATGCTTTTGAGCTCAACATTCCTTCGTTCCTTGGCCTGCACTGTTGGCACTTAGTTATGGATTACGGAAGAAAGCGAAGAAAAAAAACGAGAAAAGACAAATTCCGAACTGCGCGGAAGACACATTGACAGAGAATGGGCCGAAGTAGCCAAAGAAGAAAAAAAGAAGGAGCGAAGTAAGGGAAAATGAGTTGTTGGATGAGAAGATTGAGGAGAATAGATTAGCAAGGAATATGGATCATGGACAACTCAACAAGCGTAAAAGCCACCAATGGATGCTTTGGATAACCTCAGGGGAAAGACGAAAGGACAGGCTGGCGAAGCCCTGAAAACGTGCATCAAAGTGGACCTAGGGTTTTAGACACCTAGGGTTTTGGTATTTAGGGTTTTGACACCTAGGTTTCGGCCTAAGGTTGTCTGAGATTCATTGTAATGTATAAATAAGGACCTAAATGAGAGAAGAGGGGTTCGTTGTTGGCTAGATTTTTATTGTGATATCGAGTGATTATTATTGTGAAAGAGAGAGTGATGAGCGTGAGATCATTCTTGCATTGTAAGATCTTCATATGGGAGCGAAGTTTGACCCTGCAGTTGGGTGCACAGGGAGGGGAGATAGAGAAGAGAGAAAGAGAGAGAGATCTGCAAGCTAAGTGTGCAGATAGAACTATATGTTTCGATATTAATATATCAAGAAACACAGTTTTGTGGATGTAGCCCTCGGGAGAGGGTGAACCACGCATATCTTGTTGTTCTATTTGATTGATGCTCTGTTCTTTGCATTCTATTACACTGTTATTGAATCATTGTGTTAGATCTGATATATAACTTGCGAAGTAGGCTTAAGGGAGATAAAGAATAACTATAGTCTTGTGTGTTGTTTCCTTGGATCCACTTTGCATTTCCTCTAGTTGTAGACACATGTGTCCTGCAACCCCCTATTTCTACTTCGGGTGAGACTGCATCTGCTTCGCAGGTGTTTCCAAAAGGGCCAGTAGTTAGGGCTTGTTGGTGCATTGTTAGAGTTGAACCCTGGGTCTGCCCATGTGCCAACAAATGGTTCCATTGTCGGGACCGAGATCTTCTTGAGGGAATGTCAAGGTGGTTTCCATCGAAGACAGAGATTCATAAGTGGATAGAAGACCAAGAAAAGGACTTCGCTAAAGCTCAGAACAAGAACCCTAATATTAGTATAGAAGACTGGTTGGGAAAGTATATCTTTACTGATATACACGATATTTTCTTTGGAGGAATTCATAAAGAGCTATACGAGTGGCTAGCCAAATTAGAAGATACCTAGTTTGAGATCAGATCTAGAATACCTGTGGTTTGGACGTCGATGTTGATAAAGAAGGTCAAGAGTGTTGATAACGTCATGTCAAGAGTAGTAGATTACTGGCTCGATAACACTATTTGAGGGTACATCACCGAGTTTTCCATTGACATATTTAAGTCGTATAGCCAAGCAGAGAGATATTTCTTTAAGGGACCTAGAGGAAAAATTTTACACTTTTTGAAGTTGAAGATCAAGATGCTATTGCATGAGAAGAACATATTAAAGATACAGTAATCAATCGGTTTGAAGAGATTATTTTCAAGAACTCAGACAGTGACATCGACATAGAGGTTGGCCATATGCATAGTGGGAGGACCTTCACAGAGGTTCCTCTGGTGAAATTTTTTGAGTAGAGTCACGAACCACTGGCACAGGATGAAGGGTTCTACAGTGGAGAAGAAGAAGAGTTAGTGAACAAGGAACATTCAAAGTTCGCTAGGGCAAAGGAAGAGAAGATTGGAGAACCTCACCCAGAAGAATCAGAAACTTCAGGGACTGTGCTAGTTGTCGAAGTAAGTACTATTCCTCCTCTTGTTGTTTTAGTAGCATTAAGTAACCAGAGTAGTCAGAGTTATCAAAGCACTCAAAGCACTGTTACCATTAGTTCAGTACATACTCAGTCAAGAAACCTAGGAAGATCTATGGCAGATGAGATGAGGTTACCCACCTTTAGGGGAGAAGGATCTGAAGAGCCTGATCAACACTGTTTCTTATGTGAATCTGTGTGGAGTATTAAGAATGTCACTGACGAAATTGTTAAGAGAGATCATTTTAGTACTACCCTGAGAGACCGTGCACTGAGCTGGTACATGAAATTTGTCAAAGGAATTGCACAGCCAAAACCGTTGAATGTCATTAAGACTTCGTTGATTGTCGAATTCAAGAAACCCAAGTTGGAGTCATAGTGCATTACAGAGCTTAAAGAAATCAAGCAGAAAGTAGTTGAACCTATGTGAGAATTTTATCAGAGTCGAATTCAAGAAATCCAAGTTGGAGTCATAGTGCATTACAGAGCTTAAAGAAATCAAGCAGAAAGCAGTTGAACCTATGTGAGAATTTTATCAGAGGTTTATGACCTTGACAGACCATTTGAGTTTTCAGATTCTAGACGAACAGAATAAAGAATGGTTCATTGTTTCCCTCTTGCCACACATCAGAGTCCCTCTGATGCAACAGAAGATCGCTTCATAGGCTGAGGCACTAGAGATCACCATGAAATTAGAATCATTCCCTATGGGAGAAGCCAGCTTAGGTATGAGTCAAATTTTGAGTCAACTAACTAGCTTATCATTGCAGGTCAAAGATATGAAGAAAGAGAAGGGAAAAGATAAAAGAGAATACATTTGGTGTAACAGATGAAAATTAGAGGGCCATGACAAGGATCATTGTCCCCTATTTAATGAATACTTGGCCTCAGGAGCTCGAAGCCCTTTGAAGCAGCTTACTCTACCCTAGTGCGAGGTATGTAGAAATAGACATCGCCCTGGTGAATGTTATTACATGCAAAAATATGTCCAGACACCTACCAATCTTTACTGCACATTCTGCAACTCATTCAAATATGTGATCGAATGTTTTCCAACATTACTGGCTAAACTCTGGGACAGACGAGGAGGAAACCAACAAGTCCAATTAATATCAATCGAACCTCATGGAGAGGATCCCAGAGTCATTGTTATCACTAGAGGAGGCGTTGTTACAGAATAAGACGCGACTCCAGGAAAGACTATAGAAGAATCAGGGGTCAGAAGAGCTGTAGAGAAGACCCAGTTGTTTGATCCAAGGAAAGAGAAGCAGATGTTTGAAGAGGCAAGAAGAGAATTTGGAAGAGATCAAGCTTCTTCATCAAAGACACAACCAGAAGTGAGATAGTGTGGAATGCCTCTAGCATTCGATCAGTCTGATTCACCTGGAGAAGGAAAAGTGGTAAGCAAGCTTATGGAATTCTTATGTACTTGCATTAATTTGATTAAGGATGAAAGAGTTGTGCAAGAACTACAAAACTTGATCATACAATATGAGATAGGGAGGGTAGATCCCCTGACGAATAAAGAAATACATTAAGTATCTAGGAAGAGAAGGACAAATAAGGAACTACACCTTAATGCTCAGATTGGAGATTATGATATAGATTATGTGGTCCTCGACTTAGGATCAGAAGTCAATGTTATGACGAAGCAGACCTGTGCACTCATGGGAAAACCTAAGTTGATTTATTCCCCTATCAGCCTTAGGATGTCTAATCAGCAGGCAGTAAGCCCCTTTGGAAGACTGGAGCATGTCCCTATGGACATTGATGAGGTAAGGACGTTTGTAGATTTTGAAGTAATTGAGATAGTTGATTATAGTTGTCCTTATCCTGTGCTTTTAGGAATTGATTGGGCTTTCAAAAATTCCATTGTTGTCGAATTAAAGAAAAGAAGAATGAAATTTGAAGTTAATGGCCTTAGGGTCGTTGCACCTCTTGATCCGGATGAAGGTCGCAGATACACAAAACCTATCAGAGAAGAAGACCGTGCGTACAAGCTCGAGAATATATATAAATTGACAGTAAGACAGCAGGACTACATTAATCCTACAACAAACAGGCATTTGCGTTGGAGAAGTAACAGCTCATGCTCATCAGATTCGGAAGAAGCCCTGGAGAATTGGCAGAACAAAATGTATGAAGTTTCAACGTGGAGATGTGCTAGATTGACCAGGGAAGTTCGCTGGATTGGAACAGAAGTAAGTAACCTGTCCACATTTGATGGTTTAAATCATTTAGAAACTTTCTTATTGGAATTTGAAGAATTTGTACCAGTACAACAGAGTTTGTTGGAACTAGATGAGGCCTTGAAAGAAACACCAGCGATATGGTGGGGAACACATAAGAAGACCATCGTGAACTGGGTGCAATGTCGCACTTTGATGACAGTGTGATTTTAAGAACAAGACGAAGGATGTGAAGTTCGATACACAGGTCAAAGTTGTCTGAAGAACCATGTGCGGAGTTGTGAGGAATCCTGGAGCAACATTCCTCAAGAACAGTGGGTGCATAAATTCATGAACACGTTGGACACAACCCCTATCAATTGGTATCTTCAAGCAAAACTCCACCTCACCACTGCAGGTTAGCACGGTATGACTCAGAAATTCATAGCTACCTTTTTATTTGAAATTCATCACCCCACAGTAAATCAAGCTTTACAGGTTGTTAGACAAAAAGTCTTTGAGGAGGCACCTAACCTCCCTGTTGAGAAAGAAGAGGATGAATGGATTGCACCTCTTCAGAAATTGCAAGGTTGTTACAATATCAATGTTGATGAAGACGATGATCCTAGGAATGTGAACATCGTCGAAATAGAGGGACAAAGAGACATAAAAGGACCAGGGGTTGAACTACCTTTCATTGGACATCCAATTAAAATCAAGAAAATTAAAATTGGAATAGAGAAAGCACCTATCCAACGTTGGAGATTATTGGGATGATGCCACTATCGACAAGATCACAGAATTACTGCATGAATACCAGGACTTGTTTCCAACCAAGTTCACCAGCATGAAGGGAATTAAAGGGCCCATGGGAGAAATGAAGATCCCCTTGAAACCAGATGCCAGTCTAGTCAAGCAGTGACCCTACATATTGAATCCCAAGTATAAGCAGAAAGTCATTATTGAATTAGACAGAATGTTGGAAGTAGGAATCATATAACTTGTTGAAGATTCGGAATGGATTAGCCCTATGGTGGTCCAAGATAATAAAACAGAAGAGATCAGAATCTATGTAGATTTGAGGAAACTGAATGATGCATGTTTACATGATCCATTCCCTACATCGTTTACTGACAAAGTGTTAGATAATGTGGGAGGATAGGAAGTTTACTCCTTCACAGATGGATTTTCAGGTTATCACCAGATCAGGATTGCCAAGGAATATCGCCTTAAGACCACATTTGCAACAGAATGGGGATCCTACCAATACACAGTGATGCCATTCAGATTGAAGAATGCATCGGCCATCTTTTCTAGGGTAGTGGTCAAAGCATTCAAGGAATTTTTACATAAATTTTTGGAAGCATATTTTGATGATTGGATTGTTTTTAGCTTATTGAAAAATCATATTGAATGCTTAAGACTAATGTTGGATAAGTGCAGGCAATGTCAGATTTCCCTGAACCTGAAGAAGTGTATCTTCTTTTCACCCTTTGGAGTGTTGCTAGGCCATATTGTGTGTAAGCAGGGGTTGTTGGTAGATCCTTCCAAGATTACCATCATTGTTGATCTACCCCCTCCTACTTTGACTAGACAGTTGTGCATTGTGCTAGGACTTACTGGATACTACAGGAAGTTCATCAAGGGCTATGCACAGATAACAACACCCATGGAGAAGATTTTGAAGAAAGATTGTCAGTTTCAATGGTCAGAGGAATGTCAGCAGAGCTTCGACATGCTAAAACAGAAAATGGTCACTGAGCCTATTCTGGTTTTCTGATATTGGAGTAAATAATTTCATGTGCATGTCGATGCCTTATCTATTGCATTAGGAGTAGTGTTATCAAAACCAGGAGCAAGAGATATTTACCATCTGTTAGCCTTTGCTAGCAGGAAGCTCTCTACAACTGAGATAAATTACACTACCACTGAGAGAGAAGGTTTAGCCATGGTGTACGCGCTACAGAAGTTTTGACACTACTTGTTGGGAGGACATTTTAAGATGTTCACTGATCATTCTGCATTGAAATACCTAGTCAACAAGCCAGTGTTGGGGGGAAGAATATGTAGATGGCTACTACTATTCCAGGAATATGATTTTGAGATTGTGGTCAAGCCAGGGAGAATGAACAAAAGACCTGATCACTTGTCCAGATTAATTCATGGAGAGGAACCTACTCGTTTGGAAGATACACTTACAGAAGCAAAGTTGTAGGCCATCAAAAAGGTTGATGATCACTTCACTGAGATAGTCCAGTTCCGCTCAACAGGAATGTACCTCGTGAATATACAATTATTCATAAGAAACACTTGGTAGTTCGTGTTGCATATTTTTCACTTATAGTTGGACAACTATATAAGATGGGACCTGATGAGATCTTGAGGAGATGTGTTATGGAGGCAGAGACCATTGATTTTGGAAGAATCACATGAAGGCATCGTAGGAGGACATTATGCAGGAAACGAAAAAGGGAAAAAGGTTCTTAGAGATGGCCTCTAGTGGCCCATTGTACACAAAGATGCTAAGGAATACTACAAAGCTTGCGATGTATGCTAGAGGGTAGGGAAGTCATACAGAAGAGATGAGATGCCTTTAGCACCACAACTAACCTTACAAGCATTTGAGAAATGGGCAATTGATTTTGTGGGAACTATCAACCACCAAGGAAGCGCACAGGAGCTCACTGCATCATAACTGCGACAGATTATTTGACCAGATGGGCAGAAGCAAGAGTAGTTAAGGACTGTAGTGAAAATACAGTTGCGTGGTTCATATTTATTATATCATAACCTAATTTGGATGCCCGGAGACCTTGATGAGTGATCAAGGCACACATTTTATTAATAATACTATTGATCCTTGACTCGGGAATTTGCAGTCCACCATCAGAAGAGCACTCCATACCACCCACAGCCAAATGGAACAGTCGAAGCTTTCAATAATATCTTGGAGACAACACTGACAAAGATTTGTAGTGTGAACATAGATGATTGGGATTTGAGAGTACCAACAATGCTATGGGCTTATAGAACCACTTGCAAGAAGATGACAATCCAGACTCCCTTTAAGTTGGTTTATGGTCTTGAAGCAATGGTCCCTATGGAATATTTGGTTCCTAGTCTAAGAATTGCAGCATTCACAAATATGGATGACACTGGCAGTGTTCAAAATAGGCTTACGCAGTTGTTGGAGCTAGAGGAAGACAGGTTTATTGTAGGATTCCATCAGCATGTACAGAAGGAATGAGAAAAGTCCTACCATGACAGACGCATCAAGAAGAAAGCATTTAAGCAAGGAGATATAGTATTGGTATATGATAGCAAGTTCATGAAGCATCTAGGGAAGTTCAGGACACATTGGCTTGGGCCATATGAGGTTGCCTATTTTACAAAAGGAGGAGTTGCGTAGTTGAAGACTTTGAATGGAGAATGGAAGGAAGGTTTGGTAAATGGGAGTCATTTGAAATTGTATTATCACAACCAGCTACCTCGCAGGTCTCAGTAAAAGCATAAGCATAAGGGTTCAGGTACTAGGTGCAGTTGAAACTAGGTATCAGACACAGAAAAGACAGTCTGCACACAATGGGGAGGGACAGAGAAGAAAGCACATCGAAGTGACACAGAAAGGTCTAGTCCTGCAGTGACTCGAGACGAGTCACAGGTGAGTGTTGGGGGATTGTTAGCCCTTGGTTATGGATTAAAAAATAAAGCGAAGAAAAAGGAAGAGAAAAGACGAATTCCGAACTGCACGGAAGACACATTGACTGAGAATGGGTCGAAGTAGCCAAATAAGAAGAAAATAAGGAGAGAAGTAGGGGAAAACGAGTCATTGGATGAGAATATCGAGGAGAATAGGTCAGTAAGGAAGATGGATCGTGGAAAACTCAGCAAGCTGAAAAATCCACCAATGGATGCTTTGGAGGACCTCGTGGGAAAGACAGAAGGACAGGCTGGCGAAGCCTTGAAAACATGCGTCAAAGTGGACCTAGGGTTTTAGACGCCTAGGGTTTTCATATTTTGGGTTTTGACACCTAGGCTTCGGCCTAAGGTTGTCTGGGAGTCATTGTAATGTATAAATAAGGACCTAAATGAGAGAAGAGGGGTTCATTGTTGGCTAGAGTTTTATTTTGATATGGAGTGATTATTGTTGTGAAAGAGAGAGTGATGAGCGTGAGAGCATTCTTTCATTGTAAGATCTTCAGCTGGGTGCGAAGGTCAACCCTGAACTTGGGTGTGCAGGGAGCAGAGATAGAGAAGAGAGAAAGAGAGAGAGATCTGCAAGCTAAGTGTGCAGAGAGAATTGTATGTTTCCATCTTGATATTTCAAGAAACGCAGTTCGGTGGATGTAGCCCTAGGGAGAGGGTGAACCACGTATATCTTGTTGTTCTATGTGATTGATGCTCTGTTCTTTTCATTTTGTTATACTGTTATTGAATCATTGTGTTAGATCTGATATATAACTTGCAAAGTAGGCCTAAGGAAGATA
The DNA here is from genome assembly GCA_000966675.3 of Picea glauca. Classification (NCBI taxonomy): domain Eukaryota; kingdom Viridiplantae; phylum Streptophyta; class Pinopsida; order Pinales; family Pinaceae; genus Picea; species Picea glauca. The sequence continues at coordinate 548,951 of JZKD02S1781232.1, read as the reverse complement.
AAGAATAACTAGAGTGTTGTGTGTTGTTGCCTTGGATCCACTTTTCATTTCCTCTAATTGTAGACACGTGTGTCCTGCAACCCCCTGGGTGAGACCACATCTACTTCGCAGGTGTTTCCAAATCGGCCAGTAGTTAGGGCTTGTTGGTGCGTTGTTAGAGTTGAACCCTGGGTCTGCCCCTATGCCAAAAAATGGGTCGTACACCATCACCAAGGCCATTGGGGATAATTCTTTTGAGCTCAAAATTCCTCCTTTCCTTGGCTTGCACCCATTGTTCAATGTGGATCTCCTTCACCCCTATTTCCCACCATTATTGGACACCTCAGAAGTAGCAAAAAAGATGACACCAATAGAGCTCAACCCCGACTGCATACAACATAAATCCAGTCATCATATTGTGGACACACATATCAAGGGCACTCAACAACAAAGGATCCAGCTTTATCGAGTCGTCAAAATAGGGCAGCTCCTGCACCAAGGCAAGTGGCTCACCCGTGGCCAAATTCAACAGAAATTTCCTCATCTAATGGGGGAACTCAACGCAATGGAGACCATTTCTTCCTAAGGAGGGAGGATTGATCCAGGTGGATATCATTTTCCACCCACCTTTTCCAACTTACTCAAAACAGTTTTGTGGAAATTTTGGTAATTTACTATTTTTAGCATTTTTTCACTTCCGGAGCCGTTTTGAGGCCCTAAACGATGTTTTTTGGGAAAATGTGGAGAAATATGAAAATTCCTTCGATATTTCCCCCAAAATGAATCTCCTTGGCGATACCTTTCCAATGGGATATCATACACCTAAAACGGAGATCGTATGCAAAAGTTACGACCCCGGGAAGTTGATGTACTAACTTACACAAATGGGGTCCACATGACTTTTGGCACTTCATCTCCTAGGGTTAGGTTTTTGGAATTCCTTTTTATTGTAAAAACACCTTCAGAGCCTCACTGTAATGATCTTCTTGCGAATGAGAGCAGTCGTCACATCTCTTCTCAGAGATAAGCCACCACCATTCCAGCAAGCTTGTTTCCACTGCATTTTACAGTTTCAGCTTATTTCCTTATTGAATAGAAAACCAGTTTTACTGTATCTCTGTTATTTCATGTTAAGCACATGTTAATAATCTGTAGTCATTTCATTCTCCTCAAAAAATCTGGATCAAGAATACAATATTCGCAATAATACTCAGCCACAATACATTTCCCTCATAAGAGAAGGTTGCCTTCTAGGGAAAAAAACCCTAAAAAATAACTTATACCGTCAGATATACGACCTTATAATGAAAGATATTGACTATGAAATTACAATATTTTAGAAGGCAATTTTTCCCAATATTTCGCTTCAGGAGCGTTGTCCCTCAAATCCCCTGTCAAGAGGGGGCTACAAAAAAATTTCATCGCCCCCTCCTGGACCCCCCTGGCAACATTTGTGGGGGGGCAATCCCCCCCATTAGGGAATGGGGTCCAAGCACGGATGAAGCAAACATATGAATCAAGAAGATAATTAGGCTTCACAACCAAGAATATCCGACTTGGATATTGATCACAACAACTCCATCATTGTTGTATATGTTGGACTATGATCCTTCTTGGACCTGGAAAATTTCTCATCTTCACCTTCATGCTTGAAGACCAACTGAAACTGAGCAAAAACTCAGTTTCTCCTTGGTTACTCCCTTTGTTAACATGTCTACAATATTCTGGCTAGTATGTATTTTTTCCAACTTCAAATGTCCATCTTCCAAGATGGATCGTATGAAATCGTACTTGAGTTGTATATGCTTAGTCTTTGAATGGAAGGATGAATTCTTTGCAAGATAAATGGCACTCTCATTGTCACAGTACAACCTACTACTCTCCTACTTCTTTCCCAATTCCTCCATAAACCTCTGTAACCAAATCATCTCTTTATTATCCTATGTAGCAGCAACATACTCTGTTTTTGTTGTTGAAAGTGCAACAACCTTTTGCAGTTTCGAAATCCAACTTATTGTTGTTCCACCTACAGTAAAACCATACCTTGTGGTGCTCATTCTTCTATCGTTATCATTTGTCATATCTGAATCAACATATCCCTGTAGAACAGTGTCTTAACCTCCAAAACATAATGCATGAGTAGCAGTACCTCTCAAATACTTGAGAATCCACTTTAATTCCTACCAATGTTCTTTACCTGGATTGTTCATATACCTTCTCACAAATCCCACTGCATGTGCAATATCTGGTCTTGCGCAAACCATCACATACATCAAGTTGCCAACTATTGATGAATAAGTGACCATGGACATGTATTTTATCTCCTCCTATGTCTTGAGACACATTTCCTTAGTTAATTTGAAATGGTTGGACAAAGGTGTACTAATTGGTTTTGCATTATGCATTCTAAACCTCTCAACACCTTTTCTATGTACTCACCCTAAGACAATGTCAATTTCTTATTTTTCCTGTCTCTTGTTATTCTCACACCAAAGATTTTATTTGCAGCACCCAAATCCTTCATCGCAAATGAATTAGCTAATTTATTATTGAGCACATTTATATCTTGCATATTAGACCCTGCAACAAGCATGTCATCTACA
>JZKD02S1781232.1:521486-532047 GCA_000966675.3 Picea glauca | reverse complement strand
AGTTATGTACATCATCTTTAATTGAGAACCAACTCAATGTGAGGCTACTACCTCTGTTTTACAAGCTGCAACTTGTTTGAGAGCACCAACTCTCTGGTTTCTCTAGCACCCACTAAAAGGAAGCACCAACTCCCTGAATATTCCAGCACCAATTGGATGGAAGCACCAACTTCCTGAATGTTCCATCACCAACTAGATGGAAGCACCAACTTCTAGTTACACAGGCTCCAACCTGTATAACAAAGAACACTTGTTCTCCCTTGCACCACCCTGCCACCCTGGTTTCTCTAGCTGCAACCAGATGGAAGCTACAACTTCCTGTGTTCAAGCTTCCACTTGAACCTCTGAGGACAACAGTCCTCCCAAGCACCTCCCAACCTCCCTAGAATATGAATGGCTAAATAAACAGTCAACTTTACAGATAAATCAGTTCTTACCAATCTTTCTTTGTTCTGTAAATCTGGTCTTCTACACATTGTTCTGCTGCTCTTCTCTTCCTATGTCTGTTCAGCAGGTATGCTCTGCATCAAATCGTTCTCTCATTCTTCTCTTCTTCAACTTGTTCTGTTATTCTGCTCTACTTTTTCTCTTTCTGTCATTCTGCTCTGCTTCTGCTCTTTCTGTCATTCTGCTCTGCTTTTACTCTTTCTGTCGTTCTGCTTTGCTTCTGCTCTGTGTTTCATCTCACTCTGCACATTTTCTAAGTCTCATGCTACGCATCCTCTCATTTTCCCTTTCTTACTGTTTCGTTCATTTTCCATCTGGAACAGCCAACCATACACAGTCTGTCTCATTTTCTTTTATACACAACTACACGATGGTTCAACTTCCCAACTCCTTAGGCAAAAGAAAGACAATTGTTCGAGCAACTGAAACACCAACTGATTTGCAATCATGAGTCCGTTTCACTAACAGATTCGTAACTGAGGGGTTAACTGAGAGAGAGAACAATAACCTTCCGATCATATTCCAATTTATCCGCACCGTTGGATGAACTTTATTAATCTTGCCTTTAAATCGGGTTTCGGCATTTCAGCATTCCTGATGTTCAATGTTCTTGTCACTTACAAATCCCGATCCACAAAATTCTGTAAAGAAGTCGAATCAATGATCCAGATCATATCTTGATATGATAGTTTAGATTACATTGCGATTTCACATATCGCGATATCGGGATTCCTGATGTCAATAATCTTTGACATATCCAACTCTCGATCCCCGAAACTCCGACAAGGGCTGGAATCAATGGTCTAGATTCAACCTTAATCTGACGGCTCAGATTACATCGCGATTTCACATATCGCGATATCGAGATTCCTGATGTCAATAATCTTTGACATGTCCAACTCTTGATCCCCGAAACTCTGACAAGGGTTGGAATCAACGGTCCAGATTCAACCTTAATCTGATGGCTCAGATTACATCGCGATTTCACATATCGCAATATCGAGATTGCTGATCAATAATCTTTGACATGTCCAACACGCGATCCTCGAAACTCCGACACGGTGTACGTCTGTTGACATCACATGTGTTAAATAACTGCCACGTGTCACCCTAATTTGTGACTTACATGTGCTTGGCATGTTGAATTAGTCTGACACTTGTCATTGCCTGGTTGTGCCACATGTTCCTAGCTGACGTGGTTTGCTGACGTGAGTCAGATCGACGGTTCAGATGTGATCTTGATTTGACGGCTCAGATTACGTCATGATTTTGCATATCACGAAATCGGTATTTCTGTGGATGAAATTACTTGTCATCACCAACTTGCGATCCCCGAAACTCTGACAGAGAGTTGGATCAACGGTCCACATAACCCCCTGAGATGGACGGTGCTCCTTCTTTCGGGATTTGTGATCCCTCTACTCCTTGCACTTTTAAAGATTGTGCAGGTTTTCCTCAATCCAATGATGGTCGGACCCTACGCTCATATCTAATGCCTGAGATCTATCCTCCTCTTCAGCATGCTCTTCTTGTCTTTATTCAGATCCAACGGCCCTCATGATGTTGGGAATTTTGGATGGGATCCAACGATCAAAAATGCTTCTCGGGCCTTCGATCATTTTGTCAATGTTGCATTGCCTTCGATCATTCGATCTTCCTTGACTTATCTTCTATTTGCCTATTGATCATCGCTGTTGTACTCAAGCCATCATTACTTCTGTACTTGCCATCAATGACAAGCATTCGTTGTCTATTAAATATTTTCCATTCACTGTCTGTTAAATATTTTCTAACACAGGTCACTGTACTCGCGCAGTAATTCTATTATCATGTCCACTGTTTTCTCATCCCAGTAGTCTCCAATGTTGGCCATATTGGGATTCTCAACTGTCCCAATGTTGACTTTCTTCACCTTGATTGGCGCAAAAGTTACTTATAATTATAGAGGTGGACCTTCCACTTCTCTTTCACCTTCAACTTCTTCAATCTGAATATCACGTGGATCGTCTTCTTCTGGTACTTCTTCCTGCACATGGTAGCATGACAACAGTTCTTTCACTGTCTATTTGTTTTGTTGTTTTTCTTCTGTTATGAGTTCAACTTCTGGTTCCTTAATGAATATCACCCCTCTTATTTGTTTAAGGGTTGCATCGATGTTGGGGTTCTCATGCTCAAATGAGAAAGTGACTGTAAAGTTATGTTGTAGCGTTGGCCAACTCATAGTTCCTCTGCATAGTTCTTGGTCTATATACCAGTTTGTTGGGATTCCCTCTAATGTGTGTACGAAATGGTGAGGCCATTCTTCTGGGGGTGTCATTTTCCACAGTGCTCTTCACTTCTCCAAGTGTTCCGCTAGTGCCCCATGTCCATCGTATTTATGTTGTTGGTAGCTTCTTTTCTCTGCACCAAACCTAATGCACAGTAACCGCTTGCATTGATACCAATCCTTGATTGTTTCCTTTTGTGCGCCCCACCATCTTGCAGGTGTATCCTTAAGTGCAATGTCAAGAGATAACAATATCTGACTGTCTGATACTTTGTCCTCATATCTTGTTAGGAATTCTTCCAAGTCGTTGATTCCATGGAAACTTGGAGGTTCTTTGACTTCTGTCCCAACCAACCTACCGCGCGGTCTATTCAGGCGCATCTTTTGATTGAGACCTCATGTAGGCATTATTGCCAATTCTCTAGACCAGTGTCTGAGTCAGAAGCACATGAAGTTATACTTCTCCATATAAGTACACCATCGGTAGTTGGGTTAATGTAATCTTTGGTGCATGCGGTGGTCTGGTACAATTGGTTAATTTCTTCTAGATCTAGACATGTTGGTTCCACAAATCTTTCAGATTCTGATGGATCTAGAGATGCGATAACCATGTATTCACTTGACTCAAATGTCATCTTCCTAGTCTTCAGGTTGATTATCGCCTGATTGTCAAATGCTCAATGCAATCCCAGTAAGGTTGGATATGGTGTTGTTTCATCCATTATTTCGATCACTTCAAAGTTTGCCTTAGTGTGCATTTCGTCCAAATCTATTGTCACTCCTTTCAGCCTCCCTATTGGTAGAACTATGTGTTGGTTTTCTAACTTTAGTTCGATTGCTGAGTAGCTTAAGGTAGGTTCTCTGATGCATTTCCATGTCTTTTTGGGTAATACATTCACTTGAGATCCAAGATCTAATATCACATCACCCATGTTGAAATATTCAATGTTGGCATTCAATCTAAGTTCTTTGTTGGTTCTCCTTATGGCATGGAGGTGATTGACTATCCTTTGTTCTAAATTTCCCTTAGAGTTTGTGGTACATCTATCTAACAGATTATGTAATACTATAACAGATGATGGATCCTTAAATAATTGAATACGGGATTGCAAGAAAGTTTTAATACAACTTACTTGGTTTCCCGATTCGACTTCACTGGTATGGTCCAATGTTGACGGCATTTCATATATTGGGATGTCTTGGATATGTTGTGCGGTAGATGTCAATGCAACATTATTCTTGAGAAATTCCTAGATGGCCTCCTTAAATGTCTCCTTCTCCTTTTCTGCATCGAATCGCTTGGGTGGCTCAATATTCTTCTTAATCCACTAGTGCGGTACTAGTTCCTATTTAGCCGCATCATCTCCTATTTTAGCACTTTTGTGCGTCACTATGTTGATGATCCTTCCATCTTCTCTCACTTCTGTAGAGATCCATTGTACTTTATGATTGTTCTGATTTTGTTTCTCCTGTATCTTCCCCAACAGTGTTGTGCAATCCTTTGTATCATGATCTGCTACAAGACAATACATGCATGTCGCTGGTGGTAGAGGGCATTCTCTTGCATAGTGCCCTGGTTGTTGGTAGTTATGGCACACTACTGGACCTATTCCACATCTAAAGCCTCCTTTGCCTCATCCTCCTCCTCTGTACCTAGCGTGACCTTCACGCAGTGTATTGTATTGAGGTACATGATTATATTGCTTAGGTTTATATTGTGGTTGCGCGTTGTTATACTATCGTGGCACAGTATTATACTCCAGTGGTGCTTGATTAAATCGAGGTGTAGCTTTCCCTGTCATCATTTTGGCTTGCAACCTATATGTGTTTGACGTCCTTTCCCTTATCAGACCCATGGTTCTATAGGCTTTGTCATCATGGCCTACTGACTTGAAAAAAGTGCAGTATGCATTCTTTGGTATTGTCTGGTATTTTTGAATCATAGGACAATGATATGGATCATGCACGTGCATCTTGCAAATTTCACATCAGGGTCCTCTTGTCGGCAATGGATTTGGCATCCTTGTTTCCATATACTGCGTGAATGTTGGAGGTTTGTTCTTATGGTACCCTTATGTTCTACGAGTGGTACACCAAACAACTTCGTCCTTGTCCTTTCCCTTATTCTGATTGAGTTGAAAGGTAAGATTGTTCAAATCCTCCTTCAACTCCTCTATAGCGGGATCTGTCTGATGGCACTAATTCTCCTCCATTTGCAAGGCTGCCTGTAGAGCCTCTGCTTGATATTGGAATTTATGTTGTCTGAGTGGGTATTTCAGGTATGGAAACAAAGAATTCACAAAAAGATGCCTATGTTGATGTCAGTCATAGCATACCTCAATTTCCCTTTTAGATGTTTAAATCATTGGTCAATTTCCTAGACAGATTCTCCTAGTTTCTATCAGATTTCTATCATCTCATTCATGTATTGATCCTCTAAGATAAGCTTCTGTAACTCTTCAATCAGTAATTTCTTGATGTCTGTCAGTGTCCTTGTCGTCCTAGGTGCATTGTTTACATCTAGACTCATGTACCAGTCTAGTGTGCGGTCTCTTAGAGTGATATATAGTTGTGCAAGTTTAGTGTCTTCATCAGTGATCTATTTTACTTCCCAGATCTTTGCATAAATAAACAAGTGTTTCTCAGGGTATTTTGTTGCCTCTCCTCGAAATTCTAGTAACCGAATGCTGGGATCATGTCATGCCATCCTGAATGTTGAACTGCTACCTTCGCGTGGTGTAGATACTTGACTAATGCTTCCTGAATTGGCTCCCCCAGTTGTTTTTCCTTGTGTGAATGCACTTCCTACTGTCTTCCTTCTCCCGAAATTCAGTTGTCTAAATGGTGGTATTATTCTTGGTGTGTTAGTCGCACATGGGTTTATGGCATCCACACTAACATTTATATGGATAGGATTGTTGCCTTCTATTCCCACTCTTGGACCTCTCATCTTCCTCTCATATGTTGCATGCAGGATTTCTTCAATCTAATCCATAGCCCGAAGATCTTCTTCCTCCTCTTCATCACTTGCCAAGCATTCCCTCACGACTATGGCTCTCTTCTTTGTGTTCACCTTGTATTGGTAGGGTACTCAACTGTGTGTATTTCCAGTTGTCTCCATGATCCACTTAATATGATCGTCGTCCATCATGATTTGGTCCAAGGATTCCTCCTTCTTTCCTTTATCCACTTCTCCTTCCATCTCTCCTTTTTCTGTCAGTGCTTCCCTGCTTCCCCCATGCACACAGGGAGGTTTAGTTGTCTTACTCCATTATCATTACACCTTTTTTATAAATCAATATCTTAATAGAAGTATATAGTGATCTAATGTAACTTCCTTGAGGCTTGTGTAGAAACTCTTTCTCTGTTATGTTGTATGACTTCGTGGTATCTACTACAAATTCTGTTATAAAGTCTGCTACAATACTGTTGAGCCAAAAATCTACTGCGCAGGTGAATTTGTTATTCACTTGCGGTAACTGTAGGATCTGAACTAAGGTCCACTCTAACTGTTGGATCCAATTTGTTGCGTGGTTGTCTTTCAACCTCAATATGCACTCCTACAATAAGTGTGGAAAATCATAGAAAAATACTTCATGCAAATCAGTAAACACATACTTCTCAAGATATTTGTGCGGTGTTACTCTAGGGTTTATGTTATCTTCCTACCCAAACTCTAGCTCCTCTGTATTCATCCATCTTTCGATCTCTTCTTTTGTGGGATTCCATGGTCTCAACATCCCCTTATAATGGTGCATTCTCTCGCCTTCTTATCATCTGATTCGGTATTCTTTTAACACTCCTTCTACAGATCTTACATTCTTGTAACAGATCTTCACCAGATCCCATCCACTCAATCCTATGATGTTCGAACCGGAAATGGAACCATTTGTTGGATGCTTACTTGAGTTATTCCTTTAACATGATTGAACCAGGTTCAGGTCTATTAGGTATCCAACAAAGCCTCTAAAACTATCATCCCTCCTGGTAAACCAGAAGGCAACGCAGTACACAGAGTGCACTAGGCAATCTCACCCGAGATAGTCTAGTCACCCTCAAGGTCTAGTTACTATTCACTCCCCCAACTCAACAACTTACAAAAAGGTATTGGATCATAGCCATGACCTGTTACTCTATCTCACGTGAGTAACCTCCATCAAAAATGCCAAACCCCCCCCCTAGACCTCCTAGGTGTCTATTTATATCTATTTTTGGCTCATCATCTGTTACATTCTCTTACCAAAACCCTAACCTAGTTAGGTCTTCTTGCATGTTGTCCTTGCGTGATTTCTTCCTCTGCATGCGCATTTTCCTTTCGTCCACTGCTTTTCCTGTCAGTTGTCTTTCTTTTCCTTCTTCTTGCATGTGTGCCTCGCATGCTTTTCTTCCAATTGTCTTTCCTCCACGTCGTGCCTTTTCCCCAAAATGGGCCTATGCCCAACATTTTCTTCATATGTAGCCTTATAAGAAGACATCACTCAAAGTTGAACGTTGTTAGAAACTTTCTCCCAAATTTGATGGTCCTTATACAATTCTCAAGCGAGTCGGACTTGTGGCCTACCAGTTAGCTATGCCAAGTGATTCTAAGCTCCATCTTGTTTTTCATGTCTCATGCTTAAATAAAGTGATTGGAACTAAGCGCCACACTCAAACCAATCTCCCTAATTTGGATGAATAAGGTTCCATTTGGTTGCAGCCACAAGCAGTCTTGGACTAGTGAGAGTGTCGTCTCCGTTAGCGCACCATCAAGGAAGTGTTACTTCAGTGGAAAGATACAACTCTAGAATATGCCACCTGGGATCCAGCCACCATTCTACAATAGTTTCCTCATCTCAAGCCTTGAGGACAAGGTTGTTCTTCAAGGGGGGGGACATGTTATGGACGTAACCTCCTTAACCCCTCACCTAGGTAGAATAATATATTTTCCATGTAATAAAGGATGAAAATTGTTGTTTTTAACGAGAACGGTTATGAAATATATTAGGAAGACAATAGAAAATTGATGGCATGGTTACAATCAACCTTCATTAGGACATGCTCAATGTTAACTTCAAACGTTAGCCCCCAAATAAATTTCTTAAGGTAATTTTTCATATCCCTCATTTCCATCTAAAGATAGGACACCTTTGCTTAGCAGTACTGCTTTGTTTGCCTCTTTATCTACTTCTCCATTTAATTCCCAAAGTATGTGGAATAATTGGATTGATTGAAAAGTGGTCAAAAGGAGCTTGATTTTCTTGAGGATTTTCTTGAGTCACATGTGACTGGGAATATTCCTAGAAGAAAGGACCTAAATAATGATACGGGAATGCTCGAATACATTTAGTTATGTAATGTTCATGGCTAGGGCTTGAGAGATTCCTTTCCATAGGGATAATGCTTCATCTATGTTATTGGTGTCCTCGCCAATTCCCCAAGAATACGAGAGAACCTTTATTTCCTCAGGATCTATAAGCACCCCTACCCCACCTACCGCACTAAGGTTTCGTTTAGAAGCTCTTTCAAAGAAGACGCTATGTCTCTGAAGTGATTTTATCCACTTTGTGAAGGATGAAGAGTCCAATCTGATTTTCGATTTGTTTGTGGGAGGCGCAGGAAAAGTTGCCACTTTCAGAGGATTTGGGAGAAGGCTAGAAATCCATTCTTCTTCGAAAGAAGTTAACATACTTTTGTTTGATAGAAGATGAATAGAGGAAAGTGTTGGAAAATATTGAACAAACAACGGATGCATGTTGATGGTTGTTGTCATTAATGGCAACAGTAGAGACGGCAGGATAAGAAGGATAAAACCCCGTGGGGATTCGGACGTAAAAGCTCAGGAGGAATAGGGGTGTTTCCATTAATGGCAATAGTAGAGACGACAAGATAAGAAGGATAAAACCCCGTGGGGATTCGGACGTAAAAGCTCAGGAGGAACAACATTGAAGAAAGCACGCAGCAAGAGCTTACAGAGAAAAAGGAAGATAGAGATCTAGTGACCGTTGGATCTCATTCAAATGTCCCGAAAGGCCGATAATCATCAGATCTTCAGAAGCTGCACAGAGGTTAAGCGTAGGGATTAAGTCCTACTGTGAAGAGGTGAAATCCCGGAGGCATAGGGATCGACCATTCGCAAGGACAGGTGGCATAGGATCGGGCGCTGTCGGAGTTATGCTCATCGGCGAATCGGGAATCAGAGTTTCACGAGTCTCGTGTTCAATCACAATGAAAACATCGAAATCGCGACATACGATTTCATGATTTGATCGTAACCGTTAAAGAAAGAATGATCTGGACCGTTGAATCTCTGCGTGGAGTGCGAGTACTGGTATGGTTGTGGAGATGACTCAGTAACCGTTGGATTCAAGCACAAGACCCGATCATCGTCGGATCAAAGATAATTTGCACGCCCTTTAAAGAACAAGGAGAAGTGGGAGTAATCGCGATGTGCAAAATCCCAATATAATCTGAGTCGTTGAGCTAGAAGTGATCTGGACCATTGAATCTATGCATGGAGAATCGGGAATCGGGAATCGACACTTTGCAATGTCAAAATCTCTTGACAATGAGAAACCCAAAATCGCGATATGCAATTTCGAGAATTGATCTCAGCTGTTAAAGAAAGCAAGAGATGCGGATCGTTGATTCTCCTCATCGGAGTCTCAGGTGTACCGAGTACGTGCGCATATCGTCACTGAAAATGCCAAAAACCCCGCTAAAGAGACATAAGGGTGTGGTCATGAAGTGAAGGTCACGTTGAACGGAATCTAAGCTCAGCAGGGCTAGCACATGGAAAGGAAGCATTGGGAATCGGAGAATTGTGAGTCCGAAGGACTTGCGATTTGTGACATCGCAATTGTCGAAATCGCAATGAGTGAAATTCCGATTTGATCTGAACCGTTGGATCAAATATTGATCAGAAGGTCACTGTTCTCTCTCACAGTTAACGACTGAGTATGATTTCTGTTAGTGAAACGGACTCATTATGAAGAATTAGTTAGCGTTTCAGATGACGATTCAGTTGCTTAGACAGTTGTCGTTGTTCTTGTCGAAGGAGATGGGAAGTGGAATCATCAAGGCAGGATGTATAAAAGAAAACGAGTGACATTGTATGGAGTTGGTAGTTCTGCATGGAAAAGAACGAAAGAGTAAGAAAAGGAGAAAGGAGAAGGAGTTTAGGATGAAGTCTAATTGATATACAGAATGAAATGAATTGTATATCAGAATGAGAGCAAAGTACAGGTAGAGTAGATGAAATGCAGAGCAGAAGAACAGAACGAGTTGAAGAAGAGTAGAATGGCAAAAACGAGAAGATGTTGAGCATAAAATTTTGATAAGCAGAGCAGAAGCAGAGCAGAGCTGAAGAGGAGCAGAATGATAGAGCAGAGCAGAAGCAGAGCAGAACAATAGATCAAGCAGCAGAAGACAATATTTACAGAACAAAGTAAAATTGGTATGAACTGACTTATCTGTAAAGTTGAATGTTTATTTAGTCATTGATATTCTAGGGAGGTTGGGAGGTGCTCGGGAGGACTATTGTCCTCAGAAGTTCAAGTGGGTGCTTGAACATAGGAAGTTGTATCTTCCATCTGGTTGCAGCCAGAGAAACTAGGGTGGCAGGGTGGTGCTAGGGAGAACATATGTTCTCTGTTATGCAGGTTGGAGCCTGTGTAACTGGAAGTTGGTGCTTCCATCCAGTTGGTGCTGGAATAATCAGGAAGTTGGTGCTTCCATCCAGTTGGTGCTGGAATAAGTAGGGAGTTGGTGCTTCCTTCTAGTGGGTGCTAGAGAAACCAGAGAGTTGGAGCTCTCAAACAAGTTGCAGCTTGTAAAACAGAGGTAGCAGCCTCACATTGAGTTGGTGCTCAA
>JZKD02S1781232.1:479651-496008 GCA_000966675.3 Picea glauca | reverse complement strand
TGTATATGGAACAGTGTGTTGCATTTGGATTCCCTGTGTAGTGTAGTAACTTGTAAAATTATTGTTCACATATTCGCCTCCATTATTTGTTCTTAACCTTTGAATTTGATGTCCAAAATGCTTTTCTACAAGGGCCTTGTAGGACAAAAAATTGTCAAATACTTTTCTCTTAAGTTTTCAGAAGTAAACCCAAGTGCATTTGGCAAATTCATCAATGAAAGTTAATAAATACGTGCACCCAAAAAAAGAAGGAGAAGAAAGTGGACAACACAAATCACTATGAACAAGCTGCAAAGGACCCGAGGTGTGCCAAGAGGCATGTTTTTCAAAACTATCCCGATGATGTTTTTCGAGAGCACAACCGGAACAAACACCATCTCTACATGAAACAAGAGGAAGACCAGTGACCATCTATTGATTACATAGTTGTTGCAATGAGCGATAGTTTAGATGACTAAACCGCTCATGCCATAGTTTGCCCAAGTCATCGCTATATTGTAAGGCAAAGAGAGACTTGAACTCAAGACCTCTTACTTAATAAGGAAACTTTTAACCAAATGGTCTAGCAAAACATATTGTAATGTTCAGAAGGAGGATTGGTGGTGTTTTTGTTTCTATTGTTGTTGTTGTTTTTGTTGTGGAAGATGGCCTTGGAGAGCGTGCTAAAAAAAAAACTATTTTCACACAAGAAAAAAATTTCGCTCTGAATCTGACTGTAATGGTTGTATCTTGGGCAAACAGAAACCTTTTCAAGTGAAATGAAAAGGGTTCATGACTGAAACGAGTGCTCGGACGCAATGGAACAATCCTCTCAGCCCAGAAATGTATGGAAATGACATAAAATGGAGATGAGGCAACTCGGCTTCACGATCTTGATCTACAACAGGAGTGGGTCTTCCAACAGGCTCTGATACCATGTTTGACAACATAGGTATTCCAACAAAGTACGAACACCTTCAGTAACCACTCACATAACTATATCAAATATCAATACACCGATGTTTTTACGTGGTAAAACCCCTACAAGGAAACATCCACGACCCCAGCCAATGCGGCCACTTGGAGCAGTTTATTAATGCAAAGAAAAAGATTACAGAGAGATTTTACAAGAGATTTTCTCACAATTGATCATTAGAAAATGACCCTCCATGATATTTAAATAGAGATCGTGTACCAATCGGGTGCTAAGCCACGGATCATTGGTCGTTAAGATCGAGGAGAGTATGAATCGTCGGATCACTCTATGTCGAGAACATATCGTGACCATCGGATTTCCTAACTACAAATGCATACTAATGCATACTAAAGAAGCACACTAAGAAACACACTTTTACCTAACGACACATTAAACCAAGTAGATCTTAAAGAAATCCTAAGTTTCTAAATATCCTAACACTTCTGAAGCTTGCACAGCTCGTGTTCAGTCAAACTTGCACGATTCCTTATCCCAAATATGAAGGGCCCAACAAATATCATCATAAGGACTAAAAAATGATCGAGGACTCTAATCATCCTCATGTATCACATTGTTCTCTAAAAAGTACACAACTACTCATGTCACCCGTCATAACAAATGATTGAGGCCTTCGGAGACCCCAATTGTATGTCACTGAAGATGTAAAGGCACATCTTGCCTCCTCAAAGGGGGGACACCCATCGTCAAACCCCAGAGGTTTCTCTCCACCTCCCGGAGTCCCCTCACTACAACGTCATGCTCAATTGTCACTTGTACATCCCCACGACGCCCCAATGTTGGCATCTCCGCCAAAAGTGACGCACCTTTATCTGCATGATGAAAACAATATGGTTTAGATATCTTGTTGTATAAACAAAAACATATAAAAGACAAAATAAAAA
Organism: Picea glauca; assembly: GCA_000966675.3. NCBI lineage: Eukaryota > Viridiplantae > Streptophyta > Pinopsida > Pinales > Pinaceae > Picea > Picea glauca. Next base: position 494,151 of record JZKD02S1781232.1, on the reverse strand, counting down.
TATTAATTGCAAGGTTATGTTATCTTTCATACTTGATGCATCCCACTGTATTCCCTCGGGGAGTACCATGTCAGCACTGCCTCTAAAATTTTCCCCAGCATAGGGGAAGTCCTCAATCACCACTAACTGCCTTCTCCACCATGAGAAGAAGTCTGCAATGAATCTAAAATATGAGGGATCATTCCCCAACCTTTCAGAAATACTGGTCCACCTCTCCATATGTGGCTCGGTCATGGGACGTGCTATCATTGCAACCTGTGGTTGCATCTGGGGGATCTGCTCTAAGAAAAATGAAACCAAGAAAGAACCATATCCGGGTTTTTTTTGCCTGCCAGTTCTGCATTTTGATATTTGTTCTTTGACATTCCTCAGGAACTTTGCACTCTAGTTGAACAATCTTGGTTCCAAACACTATATGGCATAAGATATTTGTGATTTTGAAGCAATATGAGCACTGGTTCTCCCCGCCAACTTGGTAATGGTGAATAGCACAGATCGAAGTGATAAGTCTCTCACATTTTTTATCATGATTCTTCTACCCACCAACTGTGACCCTGGTATGCAATGTTCGACAACATATGCCTCGGTCAGTTGTGAAGTAGCCTAGTTCCCAGAAAATATTATGGGTGCCCCTCTCCTTGAGAGCCTCATAAAAAAATACACATCATCCATATCAATTTCAATCATATGAATCCCTATTCAGAACGCTTTCTCAGCATCATCCCATAGACCAATCAAGTATTCAAGCAATAGTACTTATTTTCTCATGTTCTGAAGCTTGAAATAATTGATCAAGCCATAATTGTGTAAAGTCTCCCTCGCTTGAGGGTCTTGAAGAGAGGCAAATTCATCGAAATCGTGTTCACATTCCTTCCACTCAATCATGGTTGGCTATAGATGAAACCTGCAAAAACATTAATTAATCATCATTAGCTAAATCATCATGGAAAAAAATTACCTCTTTTTAGCCTAAAAATCAAAGAATTTTTTAGTTTTACACCTAGCACTCCCTCAAATAAGCTAACAAATCACTAGCACCCCCTCATCGTGCACACCAGTGTTTTGAAATCATGATTGGTGCTCTCTTCGATGCCTTGAGGGAGCATTGATCCAGTTCGACGCTCTAGGGATTTCCAAGGATCCTAGAACACCTAAACTAAAGGTTAAAATGCATTAAAAAGGCATGAAAAAATATGAGGGGAAGGAAACAACCAACCCAGTCCAGACAATTTTGAAAAGGGTCGCTCACAGCGTCCGCAATCAACGCTCGAAAAATGCACAACAAGAGGTAAAAATACAAAGACCAGAGGAGAATGGTAAAATGAATTTTTGACCTAGTTCGATATTTGAAATGGTCAATTAGGTCATTTCTCCTTATTATAAAGTCTATCTTTGGGTTTTTAATTATTTTTTTGAGAAATTACTAATGTCTTGTGCCTAGAACAACTTGATTTTACAAGATTTTGAGCAGCATCTTTTGGTAACCTTATGACACCAATGAACTTAGTCTTTTTTCTTTCTCACGCTCATAAATACATGAGAATGTAACCGAGTATACTTTTATCACTTTTTCAAACTCATAAAGGTTATACGAAAAAGGAACCCCCTCGAGTCTCCTTTAATCTCTTTTCAGACTCTCTAAACATGAAAAGATTGTCGAGTGATCTTGTTTCCTTTCACACTCATTAAAAGGTATGAAAGGGAATATTTTGAGTAATAGTTTATCTCTTTTTTGGACCTCGGAGACTAAAACTACGAAAAAAGACAACCCTGGAGTCGCCTTTAATTTCTTTTCAGAATCTCTAAATATGAAAAACCACCGAGTTTCTTTCTCTAGACTCGTTAAACTACACATTGAAGGGCCCATATGGGGACGAACCCTTACTTCTTCCAGTTCATTAAACAAAGAAGGAGGAACTTACCGAAGGTGAGTGTTGTAGGAAAATTCCCCTGCGGACAGGTGAATTTCCTATTGGATCTCAGACCCCTATGACCAAGACAGAAAAATGCTAACTTTGAACACTGATATTCATTTAAATGTAGCTAAACTAGTCAAGGGAAAAGAGAAAGAAAGTATGAGTACCTTTTTCTGAAGTTTTTCCTCGCTCGGTCCGGGTTGAACTTGATCTTCAAGTCCTTCAATGAATTATGCAATCCAATAGACAAATAAGACAAAACAGACTTCCTATTCTACCAATATTAGTTTAAAACTAGATTCATCAAAAGAGACAATCCCATGAAAATGTACACAAACTTGAAGGAAACGGGCCAAGCATATGTATTAATGAGAACTCAAAAGAGATACTTACAAACCGTAGATGAAGTCGCAGCAGCCTCTCCAATTCCTTCTCGTCCAGCCCTTGCACAAAGCTCCCAAGACCATAGGTTTGATACCTCAAATTTGCTTCTTTCCTTATGAGATCATAAGTTTGGTATCTCTAAACTTCTCCCCTCATGAGATCATAAGTTTGGTATCTCTAAACTTCTCCCTTATGAGATCATAAGTTTGGTATCTCTAAACTTCTCCCTTTCTCATCTCCATGGAAAGCCCTCATTATATAGGATTTGGAGGCTTAACCACCATGGAGAGGATCACTCATCAAATCCACTAAAAAGGGATATAAAAGATATTTAGGGAGAAAATATCTCTTTAAGGATTTTAGGGACGAATATCTCTCAAGGATTTTAGGGAGGAAATATCTCTCAAGGATTTTAAGGAGGAAATACTTCAACCATCCATGAGATCCTCCACCTTCCCTAAAAAATAGGAAACCAAATGTGAGGTGGATTCTCACACTTAATTAATTTATTTTTCATGAATATTAATAATAATTCATGTGCACTTGATTATCACACTTAATTAATTTCTTTTTCATGAATATTAATAATAATTCATGTGCACTTGGTATTTTGGCCTTCATGTAATATATCCCTCCTCCACATTGACTAGGGATTGTAACATAGGTTATTCCATGGTGTCAAGATATATGAGACACTTATATGACACTTACGAAACTTAGGGTGAGGTACCTAGGTGTGCAAATTTCATGTGTAAATGAATTCCCCCTAAAGTGTGAGGTCAGAAGAAAGAATGATGGCCGAAACACTTTACAAATGCAAGGGTGTGGAGTTGGAGAACTTGGAAGAAGCTGCAAACAACCATCAAACAGTATTAAAAAATGTTCCATTTCCAAGGCAAACATACCTATGCTCGAAATATGAGATGACTCAAAGCACGGTCGTCGACCAATACACTACGGATCCATGAAAAATATTGACTAAGGATATAGCCACCAAAGATACAATGTGGATCCATACATCCATGACATGAACTTATCGTAGCCATGAAAAATACACAGTGGCTCTACGAGATGATAAAACATAGCCATGGACCAATACAATTTGGATCTATGTGACAATGTATACATTAGTGTGGTCAAATAATCTCCTTCGTAGCCTCAGAAAAGAAGTTTAACAGAGTGAATGCTCAGCCTAGGGTTTTCATCCCAATACTGATGTGGTACGAATCTAACCATGTGAATAGATGTTTTGATGTCGAACATGATAGAAACCACTTGATTATCAATCATTGAGGTAAATTGTTAACAAGTGCGAGGGAAAACACCAATTATGTCAATGACTCCTGAGGTACCCTAGTACAATCCAATGAATGTGAATAAATGAGTTGAAGTATAACATTCGTGGAATCATCTGATTAGAGTTCAATGATGTAAACCTACTATCAAAGGCGAGGAGGCCTTCCATTGAGGCATGCAGGTCCCAAGGTACTAATTGATTTCTAAGTCTAATTCCTGGATGATGTGTTGAGGCCGACAGGAAAAGACTCGTTGAAGGAGGGCCTTGATGTATCCCCCATAAACGACACAAAAATGACATAGGAAAGTGATGTAATATGGTGAATCAAATGAGTATGTACTGACACACGAAATAGAAACCGGTAATGTTGTGGATGGATGGTTTGTAATGAAACTTCCCTTGAACATGATGAGGCACGACAACTGACTTGGAAGCATTGACTCGACGAGTACCAAAATGTAATGTGATGAAAATAAGAGCACTCTTCAACTGGATGAAAAAGTATGGTGACACATGGAATTGGTATGAATCAGAGACAAGAAGATTACCCAACTGTAAGATGAGACACAAATAGGTTCCATGTTCAAGGGTGACAAAAGCTGCCATAAAGGATTCTCAAAAACCTTGACCCACTTCTTTCAATTTTTCCAACACCCAAATAGATGAGTACCTCTTTTTAATTTAACAAGCTTGAGGAGGATAACACATGCTCGATATAACTCATCTTCGGTGAGTCCCTCTTCCTTTGTTTAATGAAATGGAAGAAGTAAGGGCTCGGTCCCATATGGGCCATTCAATGTGTAATTTTTAACAAGTCCAGAGAAGGAAAACTCGGTGGTTTTTCATGTTTAGAGAGTCTGAAAAGAACTTAAAGGTGACTCCAAGGTTGTCCTTTTACGTAATGTTAGTCTCGCAAGGTTGAAAAAGAGATAAAATACCACTCAAAAGATTCCCTTTCAAACCTTTTAATGAGTGTGAAAGGAAGCAAGATCACTCGACAATATTTTCATGTTTAGAGAGTCTAAAAAGAGCTTAAAGTAGACTCTAGGGGGTTCCTTTTTCGTATAACCTGTACGAGTCTGAAAAAGTTGTAAAATTATACTCTGTTACATTCTCATGTATTTATGAGCACAAGAAAGAACAAAGACTAAGCTCGGTATTGGTTCCATTTTTACACAAGCTTGAAACAAAATTAAACTATGATTGTAAGTTCCCAACGTAATTTCCAAAGGTAGGGATACCCATGGATGGTTGGTACTCTACCCCCATCTTGAAAATCTAGTGGCTTAACTCCAGAACGATAATCAAAGGCTGGAGACATGCCCCCCCAAGCTTCATTTCATTCAACGACTTTGAGGTTGTCACCAATTTTTGTACTAGATGGAGAAAAAGGATAAAGTCGGATGAAAGGAAGGTTCAAATACGAGACCTAACAAAAGACTCGCTCGACATCTATGAGATATAGCTAAAGAGTCAACTCGTTATCTAAGAGATATAGAGAAAGACTCCACTTGATGGGAGAGGTGATTGTTTCATTTTCTAACGAGCTTGGCATGGGAAAATAACTATGCTCAAGACCTTTGTTTCATTTTTTAATGAGCTTGCCACAAAGAACGAAAACTATGCTCATGGCTCTGGGTTCAATCCCCAAATTTCTATTTAATTTTTTAACGAGCTTTCTACAGAGAGGGAAACTATGCTCGTGACCTTTGTTTCATTTTTTAACGAGCTTTCCACAGAGAAGCGAAACTATTCTTGTAAATTCCCAACGTAATTTCCAAAGGTAGGGATACCCATGGATGGTTGGTACTCTGCCCCTAGCTTGAAAAGCTAGTGGCTTAACTCTAGAATGATAATCAAAGGCTGGAGACATGCCCCCCCAAGCTTCATTTCATTCACCGACTTTGAGGTTGTCACCAATTTCTGTACTAGATGGAGAAAAAGGATAAGGTTGGATGAAATGAAGGTTCAAATACGAGACCTAATGAAAGACTTGACTTGACATCTATGAGATCTAGCTAAAGACTTGACTCGATATCTACGAGATCTAGTGAAAGACTTGACTTGATGGGAGAAGTGATTGTTTCATTTTTTAACGAGATTGACAAAGGGAAATAACTATGCTCAATACCTATGTTTCATTTTTTAACGAGCTTGCCACAGAGAAGAAAAACTATGCTCATGGTCCCAAGGTACTAATCAATTTCTAAGTCTAATTCTTGGATGATGTGTTGAGGTCGACAGGAAAAGACTCGTCGAAGGAGGTCCTTTATGTATCCCCTATCAACGACATGAAACTGACATAGGAAATTGATTTAATATGGTGAATCAAATGAGTATGGACTAACACAGGAAATGGAAACTAGTAATACTGCAAATGGATGGTTTGAAGTGAAGCTTCCCTTGAACATGATGAGGCACGACAACTGACTTGGTAGCATTGACTCGACGAGTACCAAAATGTAATGTGATAACAATAATAGCACTCTTCGACTGGGTGAAAAAGTATGGCAACACATGGAATTGGTATGACTTAGAGACAAGCATATTACCCAACTATAAGACGAGACGCAAACAGGTGCCATGTTCAAGGGTGACAAAAGATGCCATAAAGGATTCTCAAAAACCTTGAACCACTTCCTTCAATTTTTCCCTCACCCAGATAGATGAGTACCTCTTTTTAATTTAACAAGCTCGAGGAGGATAACACATGATCGATATAACTCACCTTTGGTGAGTCCCTCTTCCTTTGTTTAATGAACTGGAAGAAGTAAGGGTTCGGTCCCATATGGGCCCTTCAATGTGTAATTTTTAACGAGTCCAGAGAAGGAAAACTCGGTGGTTTTCATGTTTAGAGAGTCTAAAAAGAACTTAAAGGTGACTCTGGGGTTGTCCTTTTCCGTAATGTTAGTCTCTCAAGGCCGAAAAAGAGATAAACTACCACTCAAAAGATGCCCTTTCAAACCTTTAACGAGTGTGAAAGGAAGCAAGATCACTCGACAATCTTTTCATGTTTAGAGAGTCTAAAAAGAGCTTAAAGGAGACTCCATGGGGTTCCTTTTTCGTATAACATTTACGTATCCAAAAAATTGTTAAAGATCTACGCACTTACATTCTTATGTATATACAAGATGAAGAAAGAACAAAAACTAAGCTCTGTATTAGTTTTATTTTTACACAATCTTGAAACAAAATTAAACTATGCTTGTAAATTCCCGATGTAATTTCCAAAGGTAGGGATACCCATGCATGGTTGGTACTCTGCCCCCAGCTTGAAAATCTATTGGCTTAACTCTAGAATGATAATCAAAGGCTGGAGACATGCCCCCCCCAAGCTTCAATGCATTCATCGACTTTGGGTTGTCACCAATTTTTGTTCTAGATGGAGAAAAAGGATAAATTCAGATGAAAGGAAGGTTCAAATACGAGACCTAAAGAAAGACTCAACTCGACATATACGAGATCTAGCTAAAGACTCGACTCAATATCTACGAGATCTAGAGAAAGACTTGAATTTATGGGAGGTGAATATCCTCTTGGATCTTATACACCTATGACCAAGACAGAATAATGATAACTTTGAACACTGACATTCCTTTAAATGTAGCTAAACTAGTCAAGGGAAAAGAGGAAGAAAGTATGAGTACCTTTTTCTGAAGTTTGTCCTCGCTCGGTTCGGTTTGAACTTGATATTCAAGTCCTTCAATGAATTCTGCAATCCAATAGACAATGAAGACAAAAAATACTTCCTATTCTACCAAGATTAGTTTAAAACTAGATTCATCAAAAGAGACAAGCCCATGCAAATGTACACAAACTTGAAGGAAACATGCCAATCATATGTATTAATGAGAATTCAAAAGAGATACTTACAAACCATATGTGAAGTCGCAGCAGCCTCTTCAAGTCCTCCTCGTCCATCCTTTTCACAAAGCTCCCAAGACCATAGGTTTGATACCTCAAATTTGCTTCTTTCCTTATGAGATCATAAGTTTGGTATCTCTAAAATTCTCCCCTTATGAGATCATAAGTTTGGTATCTCTAAACTTCTCCCCTCATGAGATCATAAGTTTGGTATCTCTAAACTTCTCCCTTATGAGATCATAAGTTTGGTATCTCTAAACTTCTCCCTTTCTCATCTCCATGGAAAGCCCTCATTATATAGGATTTGGAGGCTTAACCACCATGGAGAGGATCACTCATCAGATCCACTAAAAAGGGATCTAAAATATATTTAGGGAGAAAATATATCTTTAAGGATTTTAGGGATGAAATATCTCTCAAGGATTTTAGGGAGGAAATATCTCTCAAGGATTTTAAGGAGGAAATATTTCAACCATCCATGAGATCCTCCACCCTCGCTAAAAAATAGGAAACCAAATGTGAGGTGGATTCTCACACTTAATTAATTTATTTTTCATGAATATTAATAATAATTCATGTGCACTTGATTCTCACACTTAATTTATTTTTTTTCATGAATATTAATAATAATTCATGTGCACTTGGTATTTTGGCCTTCATGTAATATGTCACTCCTCCACATTGACTAGGGATTGTGACATAGGTTATTCCATGGTGTCAAGGTGTATGAGACACTTATATGACACTTACGACACTTAGGGTGAGGTACCTAGGTGTGCAATTTCATGTGTAACAGTGAGTTATATCAATCATGTGTTATCCTCCTTGAGCTCGTTAAATTAAAAAGAGGTACTCATCTATCTAGATGGGGGACAAATTGAAGGAAGTGGGTTGCATTTCTTGAAATTTTTTGTAAAAATCTCTTGCATTCTCCCTTGAACACGAAACTTGTTTTAACCTTCACACTGAATACTTGGATAATCTGTTAAACCTCTACACTAAACCAATACTATGAGTCTTTCCACTCCTTTGAAACTTCCAAATAATGCCTCAGCACTAGTTGCATTATGTTTTGGTCCACTCTGTGTTTATTCTACCAAGTCTCATGTCGTGACTCAGTGTATAAGGTAAGTATTTGCCTCGAGAGTCAACCATCTATAAAATTACCAGTTTCCACACCCGTATCAGTCTTTGTTTATCTTCTATATCTTTTCACTTTCCTGTGTCAGTTTTGTGTCGATAATGGGGGATGCATCAAGGCCCTCCTTCGACGATTCTTTTCTTGTCGACATCAACACATTGTTCGGGAATTAGACTTAGAAACCAGTTAGTACCTTGGGACCTACATGCCTCAATGGCAGGCCTCCTCACTTCCAACAATAGGTTTACATCATTGACCTCTGATCGGATGATTCCACGGATATTTGACCTCGGCTCATCTATTCACATTCGTTGGAATGTACTAGGGTATCTTGGGAGTAATTGACATCATTGGTGATTTCTCTCGCACTTGTTAATGTTTTACCTCAATGATTGGTAATCAAGTGGTTTCTACCATGTTCGACATCAAAACATCTATTCACATGGTTAGATTTGTACCACATAAGGATTGGGACGAAGACCCTGGGTTGAGTATTCATTCTAATCTCTGCTTTACCCAGGCTGCAAAGGAATTCATTTGAGCATGTTGATACTTATGTTGTCTCATAGATCCACATTGTGTTTCTTTGTGGCTATGTTTTATCATCACAAAGCTCCACTCTGTATTTTACGTGGCTACAATTAGTTCATGTCATGGAAGTATGGATCCACATTTTATCTCTGGTGGCCATACCCTTAGTCAATATCATCATGGATCCGTAGTTTATTTATTGGAAGCCATACTTTGAGTCATTTATAGCCTGAGAATAGGTATGTCTACCTTGGGAATGGAACACATATTAACATTGTTTGGTGGTTGTCTACAGCTTCTACCAGGTTCCCTGACTCCATACCCTTGCTTTGAAAAATCTACAAAGTGTTTCGACCATCAGCTTTCATTTTCTGACTTCACACTTTGGGGGGAATTCTATTACATATCAAAATTCCTCACTTCGATAATGTCTCATTTTCATTGTTGTAAGTGTCGTAAGTGTCACATCATGAACGACACCATGAGAACACTTGATACAACCCCTAAAACATGTTAGAAGAAGAAGCACCATCATTTGACAATCAAAACAAAGTGTTTTCTTATGAGAATTAGTCATCTTGGAAAATTTTGGAAGATCGGCGCTCCTCTGCTCATATGCAGGGAGCACTAGCGCTCTTTGTTTATCTAGCAGGGAGTGTTATAGCACTTTTTTCCCCATTGTAAGGGAGCGTCAAATTGGTTGAGAAAATCTGGGAAGAAATCCCCTTTTCTGTAAGGTTAGATATGGATGGATCGAGTTGGTTTGGCTCAAATCTAACCCTTAGGTTGCATCTAAGGGAGATATTCACAACTAATGGAGTCATATCCTCAACTAATACCAAATACAACCAAGGTGGTTGAGCCTCTCAAAGCCTATAAATGGAGGCATTCTCATGGTGAACAGAGAGGAGAAATTATCAGCAAAGCATTGTTATTTTGATCATGGATATTTTGAGCAAGGGTTCGGCAAGGAGGACTTGGGGAGGTTGTTGCAACATCATCTGAAGATTGTAAGTGTCTCTTTAAAGTTCTCATCAATATGCTTGGCCTATTTTCTTCTATTATGTGTTTACATGTACTTGTATATGCTTGTTTTAATATTTCATAGATAGATTGGTTTTGTCTAATCCATTAGAGCAGGAGATAGTTGTTTGTCTTTCGTGATCCATTGCAGGTGTTGTTTGGAACTTGTGGATTGGAGCAGTGTGGACAAAATTCGAAAGTGAGGTACATCATACTATCCCTATTACTCTATTTTTTGATGGGCATAATTATTCTATAGGAATGGCAGTGTCCAAAGGTAGTTTTTTGTCTCAATAGAGGGGTTTGTACTCCGAGGAAAGATTCATCTGTCTACAGGGGAATTATTCAGTAACACACACTAGTGATCCAAATTGGTCTAGGTACATTGATGCTCTAAATTAGTCTAGGTTCATCAATTATCCTAGACTAATGTGCACCAAAGGGAGAACAACAACAAAAAAACATTAGTACTCCACTTTGGTCCAAGTGCACTAGTGCTCCTAATTGGTTTAGGCACATAGATGCCCCTAGACCAATGTGTATTAGAGGGACAACAACTCAATAATGCATCGGTGCCCCCCTTTGATCAGGGATCACTAGTGTTTTTAATACATTGAAGCATTGGAAAATAATCATAATTTCTTTTCACTTATTTAAGGAGGTGAGAAAATTACAATATGGCTCTTAAAATGAGGAAAAAGTTAGGGATTGTTTCATTTCAACATTTCACGTGACAAAAGAGGAAGAGGGGGCAGTTCTAAGAGAGGATGAAATAAAAAAAGAGTCATGAATGCAAGGAAAGAAAAAGATTATTGTAGCAAGGTAAAACCCTTATTTTTCCTCTTCATTATTTCATTTCTCCTAATTATTGATTTCATTTCTCTTATTTTCCATTTCTCACTACTATGCATAATTTCTTACTTGGTTTTGCTAGTTTTTTGTGCAAATTTTAGGGGTTTCCCTCTATTTTGAAAGTTGATGGTGGATTTGTTTGAGGATTCTACAATAATGAACATGGCTAGAAAATCATAGGCAAGTTCACTCAAGAAAGGGGTAAATTTTGCATAGTGTAGTGTATTTCCAAAGAGGTTTTCACAACCCTTTATTTGTAGTTTCAATGGGTTTTTCTACATTGCACAATGCTCTTCCCTAGTGTTCTTGAATCACGGATGCTTCACTTTGGTCAAGTATTATCGATGCTCCCCTTTGGTTATGGGGCATTGGTGCTTCACACTAATTAGGGATTACTAGTACTTTGTGTTGGTTGGGGAGCACTAGTGCTTCACTTTGGTTGGTGAGCACCAATGCTCCTAGTACATTGAAGCATCAAACAATTATTTTCTTAGGTCATTCATAAAGAACTTCATCCATTCCAGCTAATAGATATAAAGGATGAAAAAAGGTGATACCTACCTATAACTTGGGAGATTCGTCCCCCCACTCTTCTGACCTTCTCCTCGATCGTATGCATGGAGGAGGGGTTGGATCGCTTCTCCAGAATTTGGCATTCTGAGCTCTAATTTATATTTTTTAAAACAAGATAAGAGAGATCATAAAACTACAAGATGACTCCTAAAAGGAAGAGAAATTCATTTTAATGAAATAAAAGGAAAAGGAGGTGGTTCTACAAGCATACTAAAGACAAATAGCTATGAACGCATGGAATGACCAAGAGGGTTGAAACCTAGTACCCCTTCTTTTTTAGCTCTCCACTATTTCATTTCTTCCCATTATGGATTTAGTTATGTTTTTTTATATTTTTCATTATTGTTCTTCATTTCTTAACTAGTTTTGCTAGTTTTTAGCTTTTGGGTGGTTTGTTATTTTTATCTCTCCTTTGTGGATTAATGGTGGATTTATTTTAGGGTTTTATAACAAAAAATGTGATTGAAAAGGAGGGGTGATTTTAAACAATAAAAGGGTGAATTTTTCACATCATGGGTTCATGTCCAAAGGGTTTTTCACTTGCCTTAATTTATAGGTTCAAAGGATTTCTTTGAGCTGCTCTTCCTTAATGGTCTTAGAGAACTAGTGCTCCACTTTGTTGGGGGGGACCAATGCTCCACTTCATCCTAGGAGAACCAATGCTCCACTTCATTATGAGAGCACTAGTGGGCCATTTTTGTCTTGGAACAGTAGAACTATTGGTGCTATTATTTGGTCTATGAGCATTGATTCTCCACTTTGGCCATATTACCTCTAGTGGATGAGTGGTTTTAAAGAATTTTCATCAAACATTTTTCATGTATCAATTGATTGGTTTGGTAATTATTAGAGATAGTCATTAAGTGTCTTGAGTGGTTTAACAAGCATTGTGGTTTCACTACCCTTAGTATATTGTAATAAAATTTAACATTTCTATATTAATTATTGTAAATGTTTAGAATATTATTCCTCTATTTATTTCTAATTTCTTCTTTCATATGCTTCTAAATATAATTTTTTATTTCAAATAATCAAAAATATAATTTTAGTTTAATATTTTGCAAGTGTTTTCATTTACTATAAATCAAATATTCATAAATAAAAAGGGTAAAAATAATACTTGCAATATTCAAAATAAAAATTATGTTATCACTATATTTTAACCATCATGCATTTATTTAGTTCAATCATCCAATGTTAAGAAGTCATTAAACCTAGTAAATACAAAACAAAGTTGTTGAATCACTAAAAATAATATTGGAGCATAGGTCCTCTAGTGGCCTTGAAACACCAATGCTCGATAATGATCTAGGTGCAGTGGTGCTCCATGTTGGTCCAAGTGCACTAATATTCCACGTTGGTATAGGTGCATCAATGCTCCACTTTGGTTTAGGAACATGGTTCTCCACGTTGATCTTGGAGAACTAAAGCTCCAATGGATTTGTATCAGCACTAGTGCACCATATTTTTGTTGGCAGATTGAAAAGAAAACATCAAAAAAAACTACATCCATAAACCAAAAACATTTTAGCAATTTATCTCTAATCATTAATTCCTAAGGACACCTCATTCATATTGTAGGATATCTTCACTATCCTAAGTTACTTATGATTAGTTATTAGGATAGTTAAAGGTGGTTTTCGGATAGTTAAAGGTGGTTATCGAAGGTTTGTACTATATATATTGTACTCTCATGTGAATAATTGGATAATGATTTTGGCTTCATGCCTTTTTTGCGTATTATTGATCTTCTTGTTCTTTATTTTGTCTTTCAATTAGTATCAGAGCAATATATTATATATGATACACATGTGCCTAAACATTGAAGAGTGATTTATCAAAAGCACCTATGATCTTAAGGGTGTGGTGATTGAATGCTGAATTTTCAAAAAGATAAATTTTGTTGGAGTAATTGATGCATTAGAGAGAATGTACAAGTCTTGTTTGCAAATCAAACAAGAATATAAGTCTAAATATGTGATGGATAAGAACATATTATATTATTGGGGTTCCTACCCAAAGTGTATTTTGATCATATTAAAGAATTTCATTGAAGTTTTCAAGAGATATGTTTGATTTTTCTTTATCTTGAATGTCAAAAGTAGAATTGTTATCTACTTTGGAACTGGCCTAAAAATGTTGAGATTGAAAAGTGTGTTCTAGTAGAAATTGTGTATGTTATATAGATATCATGCGGCATCTGTGGTCATTCCCCACAAGGAACAAAACAACAAGGGATCAATGTTATCACTACCCATTGAAATTTAGTTTATATTGGATCAATTGAAATTGCACACTAGTGATCAGAGATTGCAATCATATGGTTTCATATTTCTCCTCCCAAGGCCAACATTGAGTGGAACATGGTTGTTTCGAAGCATGCCATTATTGATATGATCTTGAAGGAGGAGAGGAATTATATTCTCGAGGTAATAGGAAAATTAAGGCCTCTAACTACACTATGTTGTCGATTTAGATGATTTTTCCTTACACTTATTGCATGCTAGAGATAGCATGTAGGCTAGAGTTTGATGGTGTATGTGCCACTCAAACCAACAACTTTGTAAAGGAATTTGAGAACTATTTTAATGTGATGGAACAATGAGATACATGCTAACTATGATGAGAAAATATCTATTATAGATTTGAAGAAGAGTTTTAGGTTCCTATGAGTCATATATTAGCCTAGAGATATATATGTGCATTGAAGACCAAAGACACCATTCAGAACTTTATGGGAGATGGGTCGAATTTATAGTATAGAGATGAAAGATAAATAGAAATGGATTCATTGAATCTATCCTCTGATTCAATAATAAAGGATCATTTGTATACACATTGGAGAGGTGGAACTTTAGAGTATGACTCTGTAATTATGTAATTATTTATAGTAGTGATGCATATATGAAGGGTTTTGAC